>OY282561.1:2033507-2121367 GCA_958295665.1 Tipula vernalis
AAAAAATTTTTTTGTTCGCCATTTAATTCTATAACACTTATAAAAAACTAATTCGTGCATTATTTGTCGTTTTCTTGCAAAACACGTTTTAATATCATGCCGTACCCTATTCAACATACCATTTTCTTGCAAAATATTATATGATATAAATATTAAATACGACTAAATAAAATCACCAACTCGTTATACCTATATAGGTAAAATAAAATTTAAAACAAAATTTATTGGTAACATTTTTTTATTAAAATTTAAGTTACAATTACAAACACAATTAGAATATTTTTTTAAAATTTAAGTAACCTTCTCCTGAAATAACTGCATGGAAATCGCGAGTTCCTTTTATGGTTTTCAATTTTTCGAACCTACTATCAAGTCGTAATTTTTTGGAGTTATATTCCATGTCAGAACAAAACTCAAAAACCATATCAGTCTTTAAAGTTTTAACCCATTTGAATAATTCTGCTGCATTTGTTATGATACCATCATATTCATCAGTGAGACTGGCTCTGGACGCCATTCTCTTGATGGTCCCTTTCCATGTGCTGTAGCATGAAAATGCTATTCAAAGTCGACTCCAAATTTTTCTTTGTGTTTAATTATTTTCATAAAATTATTTTTACTTTTATAATGTGTTACAGCACCATCAGTAGTACAATCAATTTTGGTTAAGCTCGTCATATTATTTTTCAAGAACTGGATCATTTTTTCGATGAATATATGAACTGCCACAGTGACATGACTAAGACAGTCCGATATAACAATGAAGCTGTAGTGCTGCAATTTCCCATCTACTTTTATATAAATAACAAATGGGTGAAGATAGATTGTTGAAGTGAAATGAAGTAATGAGGAATCAGGTTTTCCATCTTTATGAAGTAATCCAAAAATTCTTCAACGGTTTTGAGTACTTTTCCAAATTACATCTGTCAGTTAAGACCCACTGAGTGAACGATAAATCAGCAGCCTCGCAGTCCTTTTACAGAAAAGCGTTTTTTAAATATTCTCGAAATAAATTTAATCCTGGACAATTTCTGTATTTTAAAAGATAACATGTCGGCTTAGGCTCTGGACATGAATCTCCATTTGTAATAGTTTCTATTTTGGATCCATAAATAATCAAATATGTATACATTTTGATGTATTGTACAAACACACACTATATGCGTTCCACTGCTTCCTGGTTGCACACAGTTTTTAGGACGAAGCAAACAAAAATTGGAAAATCCGATTTTTTTTTTTAACTCGTCATCTTGATGGAGAATCTTGTAGCTCTAGTATTCTTTTAATGTATTCAGCACTAGACGTTCCTGAACTTTAACTTTTCAAATAGTTAAGCAATCGTTTTTTTCAGGATTTATCCGACTGACTTCACCACCGTTGTAATAATCTATCGCTGATTCGTTTCCCAGCTTTAGGTACAGAAAGACCAAGCGGGCCGTTCGTTTTCTGAATAAATTTAGCTTTATGCACCAAGTATTGTGTTGTGTTGAATTCCTGTTGAATTTGTTGTATAGTTAGTGACATCGGCGGTATAGTCAGCAGCTGTATGTCATGAGATTTTTTCTCCAATTGTTTGAATTTACTTTTCAGTTGGTCCATGAATTCGTCATATAAATTAGCCTTCATTGTGTTGTCCATTGATTGATTCACAAGGGGCTCGATTCCAGAAATCAAAGATAATGTAATGATGCTGATGGTACTATTGCAGTTAAATTGATTAATTTTTGTTGTTGATGCTGTTTCCTAGCTACTAGTTTACTGGTATATGGGCGACATTCCAATATCTGCTAATATCTCATAGATTTCTTGAAGGACGTTCGCATTTTGTATATTTAGCGTTCTTCACTATCACTCCTTATGGAACTTATTTGAGAATCTATTGCCGTTGATGACGATTTTGGCGTACCTGCGGAACTTGATGGTAAAGAGATTGGTGATGTCTCTATTTAAATTTTTCGACGTTTAAAAGTAATATTCATATATGTAACAACTTGAACAAATGAATACATTTTTATTTATTTTAATCGAATGAATGACATTTTCATGCTACAGCACATGGAAAGGGACCATGCGATGGAGTAGGAGGTACCATCAAGAGAATGGCGCCCAGAGCCAGTCTCACTGATGAATATGATGGTATTATAACAAATGCAGCAGAATTATTCAAATAAGTTAAAACTTTAAAGACTGATATGGTTTTTGAGTTTTGTTCTAACATGGAATTTAACTTCAAAAAATTACGACTTGATAGTAGGTTCGAAAAATTGAAAACCATAAAAGGAACTCGCGATTTCCATGCAGTTATTTCAGGAGAAGGTTACTTTTAAAAAATATTCTAATTGTGTTTGTAATTGTAACTTAAATTTTAATAAAAAAAATGTTACCAATAAATTTTGTTTTAAATTTTATTTTACCTATATAGGTATAACGAGTTGGTGATCTTATTTAGTCGTATTTAATATTTATATTATATAATATTTTGCAAGAAAATGGTATGTTAAATAGGGTACGGCATGATATTAAAACGTGTTTTGCAAGAAAACGAAAAAAATTGCACGAATTAGTTTTTTATGTGTTATAGAATTAAAAGGCGAACAAAAAAATTGTTTTTTTAAAAAAATCGGTTTTCCAGAAAATTGAGAAAAACCGGTTTGGTGGCGATTTTGAAAATGAAAAACTTAAAGTTAGTACTATTTTTTAAACTATATATTTTCTTAATCCTCATTCTTTTACCTTCAAAATTTGCCCTATTTTATATTTTTCGGATAAATACTTTTCATTATATTTGCATAAATGCACCATCATTTTCAAGAAATTCACAAATTTTTCACCAACTGTACTTTTCGCAACAACAACAACCAAAATTGGGTACTACAAAAATTTTTTTTTACCCAGTACTACATATTCAAAAAATAAAAATCACAAAAATAAAACATGACTTCCAAAAATTTTTGATTTCACGAATTTTTCACCATATATACCATATATATATATATATATATATATATATATATATATATATATATATATATATATATATATATATATATATATATATATATATATATATATATATATATATATATATATATATATATATATATATATACATACTTTTTATAGAAAACAAATTTAATTTTAAAATATGCACACAAACCTTTTAATTACGTAATTTGAGATGCAATTTTTAAAATATATAACATAAAGTATTATACTAAGCAAATAATAAAATATTCGCTATAATCGAGACAATAAATAATTATTAACAGAAAAACTTAGTCTTTAGGTTTCTAATAATATATAGTAAAATAGTCCCAAAATGCTGTAATTGTATGGCATTCACAAATATTGCTCCATCAACTCGTCGGGTATAGTATTACCACAGAAGAAAGATTAACCAGAACAGTCATAACGCTGTTTTTGTATGGAAAAATTTGGACTCATTTTTTTGACCTTGATTTGCCGAAGGTAAGAGAAAGTTGGGTTATGTATTCCTTGGTTTACTGGTTTTTATTTGAAATAATAAAAATTGAGAATCCTTAACAGTATAGTTAGTGAAATTATATGACAAGTTTTGTTTTGACAGCATAATTTGTATTAAATATTCAAAAAATTCATAATATTCGAAAATAATTATACTTCAATGTCCAAAAAAGAAGGTAAGATGAAAAAAAAATTTGATCCACGCAATGTCTATTCTGGTTAATCTTTCTTCTGTGGTATTACCTTTAATTTAGTAAGCTGGTTTATCCTAGTGCAATAAATATTAGACTCGTTTTAATATTGGTGCCTGCTCTAGATCGCAATAGCTAGCAATTATTCGAATTTTGGTTAATTTTAAATCAAATAATGTGAAATTTTTGAAATAAATAAGATTTCATGTAAACTCTTGCTCTGGTTAAACTCTCCAATTAGAGAAACGTTATCCAGAATTAGCACATTGTATAAGAAATAAGGAATTTTTTGTTAAACGTAGAAAATATTTTGATCTAAATTATTTATCTAAAAAATTTGACAATATTTGATTTTTAATTCACTTAATTCGTATAATTGCTATCGCGATCTGGACCAGACTTGAATACTAAAACCCACCTAGTATAATGCTTCAAGGATATGTAAATATAAAGGAAACACGCAAAAGAAGATTTATTTTTAATTTCATTATTACAAATTACTGCTACACAGTAATAACAAAATATTCTGGTGCGTGTATCCTCATCAGCAGACATGTCAAACTAATTTTGTATATGCGAAAATTTTAATATTTAATGAATTTGACCATGAAGTTGGTAATTTTTTGAGACCGCCATTTTGTCAAGCCTACCAATTAAACTTGAATTGGAAATATTTTATCTCAGTATTCGTATTAAAAATAGTGTTGTGCGTCTACGCCTATTTATTTATCTCGATTAATTTAAACAGCTTTTAGTATACTCTATTTTGAGCAAAAGCTCATTTACAATGGAGTATGACCAAAAGAAACAAATTACAAAATTTAACATAAAAACGGAAATTTTCTGATCCGAATTGCTGCCAAGCGGAGGCCTTCCGTTCGGCACCAGTGATCACTGCGTCGAAGGTTAAAGTGAGGGCTGGGCTAACAACATTTAGGGGTGTTTTCAGCCAACATCACAGTATAGTTGCTCAACTCCTCTATTTCGGATTAAATATCTCCCTCACTATTCCAATCCCTGGACGTATATATTGTATTAACAGCCCAATTATTTTATAATTTGGATTTGTTAGGAACCGTGATGATAGGTCATTTGAAGATTGTCTACACGCAAATGTCAACAATAGCGTAGACATTAGTTTTCGACGTAGATAAATTATCTTTGTATACTATGTATTCTTAACTTATGAAAAAAATATTACGCTTATAGTGAAGTAATCTATAAAACCCGAATCGATAATGTAAAGCACGAAGGCCCGAAATCAAAGATAGGTTTGCAGTTAACAAAAGAAAGAAATGAAGTGTACATATATGTATGATATTATTTCTCGGTGATTAAAACAAAAAATTATCCTTCAATTTATACTTTCATAATCAGAGTGAATTATAATAAAAAAAAAATGATTTTCCAAATAGTCCAGTAAAAATAGATATAAAAATCAACATAAAAAAGAAAAAATTCGTCGGCGAGAAATGCAGAATGAGTAAGTCCAATATCATAAATTTTGAAGAAGCAGTTAAAAGGTTCTTACCTTACGCTCATCTTTGCAATTAAATAATTTATTCTTTTGATAGACATTTTCTTAAAACTTGTAACAGATTTCGAAAACATTCCACTTACATTTCCGCCGAAATCTGCCACCGACTTTCCGGTGGTTGCTCCAGTACATCATTTTGCAGCCGGCTAGATTGCAGCGGATGGAGGGGTTCTTTCTGGACAACCGAAAAGCTTGAATTTGCTGTAAAAAAAAAATTCGGCATTCGGGTAACTTCGAAACAGTCAGCTCATCACCAAGAGAATTTACAAAAAAATTAGGGACTCATCATCATCCCTATAATTTCACTGAATTAAATTAAAATAAACAAAAAAATAATAATTTTCACAAAACAAAGAAATATTGTATTTACTGGCAAGTAGAAATAATAAATTGTATTTGACCGACACCAAAAAAAAACTTTAATTATTTACAAAGTTAATCTTAAATCTAAATCTAATTAATATTAAAACTAAAAATATGGCCATTAATAAAAATAATTTTACCGGTAAACTAATAATTATGTCAATTAGCTGTCTAACTCAAAACAACTATAATTGCGGATTATGTGGCGCGATCTCGCTGATGGTTCAATCCTCCCACGCTGATCGTAACATTTGTCGTTTTTCAATTATTCTTAGATTTTAATTGGAGATTATTATTACTATTCTTATTATTACTTTTTCCTTATTATTACTTTTTCAGAAACTTGTTCCGTCAATATCCCACTTATGTTTTTATTTTATTCAATTTTAACCCAGTGGTTGGTTATTAATTTGTTTAAATAATTAATTTTTAATTGCCCATTTATGGATAACAGTTTTATAATTATTTTAATATATTATTATTATATTAATTAAATATAGGTTTTAGTTAGTTAATTTAATTAATATTTAGTTTAAAAGTTTTCACCGCACATCACGTCCATTTTGGGTTATTTCACAATCATTTCTCAATTGTTTTTTTTTTTTAAACTGCCACCATTAATTCTAATTATTAATTTTACTTATTATCTAAATTAAATATCTTAAATAATTTATTATCAAGATTTATTAATATTCGTTCACGATCTATTATTATTTACATCAGCTCCTTATTTTTTTTTTTTTACTCATTTTCTTAATTTTTAATGTTACATTTTAATTTAATTTACATTTAATATTTTATATTCTACTTCATCTTTAAACAAAAATTATCCGAGCTCCTTCTCGTTTCAGTTTCTAAAATTCTAAAACACACCCCCCCTCTTTTTTTTTTCTTTCACCCACTCGTCATTATCAGATAGGTACAGTACAAATCAAAATTACATTTTTTTTAAATTTTTTTTATGTTGTTAATTTAAATCCATATTGCATTAACTTCAATTACATTCATGCATACAGTCTGTTATATGAAATACTTGTAATTAAAATTTTATTTTTTTTTTCTCGTGTGATTATTAAGCGCGACTTTATTATTCCCAGTATCCATTCAGTAAATTCTCTATTTACTTGTGCCCCTTGTCACAAACTTTACCTTTTTTATTTAAAAATATATTGGACTTACCGATTTTTTTATACCAAGTATAACATATTAATAAAATAAAACGATATAAAACGAATTCAACAAAATTAAACAATAAATTATAGTAAACATTATTTAATAATAACTAAACATAAAAATAATTTTTGTATCACAAAAATCTGTAAAAAAATCTATTGAGATGTTGTAAGTTTTCACGATGTTGTTTCCTTTTGTTTTGAAATTCCGATTGGTGATGATGCGATGACGATGAGGTTGGTGATGCGTTTGATGGTGCACTTAATAATCCGATTGGTAAGCTGCTCGATTGCTTTATGTCTTTGATCCAATTTAATATTAACAAGACAAAGCCCAAAATGTTTGAAATAATATAAGCCTTTGTTCGTCTGAAATGGAATTACATTTATATACAGTTGACTTCGTCGAGAGTGCACAGCCACACCGTAGTTTTAATTCCTTTTTTCAACTATCTTTTTACCTACATAATACTTTCCAGCCGCTCTCTGAATGGAATTATGCTTACTTTTCCACATATTTCTATTTATACATTACGTCGCTTGGACCTTTTTTGTAGGTTTGTTGTTGGATGGGGATTCTGGTTTTTGGTCATCTGTTTCCATCATTTCTAATATACATTCTTTTTGTTCATTATTATAACTCATTGTGTTGTTTGGTAATGTGTTAGGAACTTCGATTAGTTCACGAAGTGTTTCTTCTTTGTACTCGTACATCTCACACGATTACATTAACTGCTTTTCAGCAATATCATCAATATTATGAAAGTTTTCGCTGGATGAGCAAACGGTACCAATATGAACATTATTTGTTTCAACAGTCTTATTGTGGTTTAAAGTTAGATTCAATTGACCAAGTTGAACCATATGGCAAGACGTGCATTCTTGTTTTCCGTCATTTGCCAAAGTAATGGCTCCATCAACTACAATATTAGAGTTAAGCAATGAATTTGAATCATCAGGTTGGGGTATACATATGTGCAGCGATACATTTTTCTTGATCTCCTAGTTTTTTAAGAGCTAGATTTACCATCCGGGGGGCTCTCGACATTATTATAATAGAACTATTGTCAATTGACGCCTTAAATACAAAATAACATCTATAATAATATTATTTTGTACATATTTGTACATTTTTATATTTTGGACTAACCCATTTCTCTCAGGTGAATTCAACAAAATTAATATTGGCTTTAAGCGGGAAAAATGCATAGATCCAAAATATCAAACATTGTATTTGATGTATAAAACTCAAAATTGACTTACTCATTAAGCATTTCTCGCCGACGTTCACTCTAAAACTTGACACATGTTATTTAAACCTCAACGCTCAACCAGAACTGTGCGTTGCTAATACCATTGACACACTGCGATTTAATAAATCGGATTTAGTTCGTTATCGTTACTCCCTAAAAACTCGTTAAGACCTCAATTCATGATTTTACCAATACGAGAGAGCGTAATAGCGAATCAAGATTAAACGGGGCAGTGTTAACCGGGGTTTTGCTGTATTCTGTAAAAACTGGAAGTGCTAATTTTTTTTTTTTTTTTTTTTTTTTCTGCCCATATAGCTCAGGATTTTGGCTATAAGCTCATAATTTCGCATGCGTTGATGTTACTGAAAATTTCTGGTTTTTACGTTTTAATATCTAATTGTTAGTGTACAAATAGAAAATGAAGTTTGCGAGTATATGAGTGCGCCGTAAAACAATAAAAGATCCCACTAAAATGTTTGTAATTTCCATAGATATTTAAGGTTGACAGGTTCTTCAGATTTTTATGTAATACATTTTTTTTACAACCTCTAACCCCCCCCCCCCAACCCCCGCCCCCCTCTCCCTAGAATTGCCTGGACAAAGCTTGGTTTGAAACAAAAATATTTTATACTTGAAAAATTTAGGAGCTTGTTTGAAATCCGTTTGTTTTAATAAATATTTTCTAAAATGAATCGTATGTGTGTGTGTGTGTGTGTGTGTGTGTGTGTGTGTGTGTGTGTGTGTGTGTGTGTGTGTGTGTGTGTGTGTGTGTGTGTGTGTGTGTGAACTTGTGTTGAACTGCAAGTGAACTTGTTGGTACACTCGTTTTTTTTTTTAAACAATTTCGTCTGCCCTACAAAAACAAAACTTGTATAAACTTATTAGTGGTTTACCAAGAATTGTAAATCATAATTTTGAACCGCACAAATAATTTTTTCGAAAAGGAGTTCTACATTTGGAATTAGGAGGTAGTTTTTAAATGACTGATGTACTTATCGGAAGCGTTTTTTTTATCTTCCCGAAGATTGCATTTTTTGGATAATTGTTTTTATCAGTACACTTCTTGTTAATTTAAAAATTTCACGAATAAAAATATTCACCCGACAATTGAAAATTTATTTCAGCTGATCAAAATACCGAATTATTTTTATTATGACGATGGAAGCCATGAATCAAAATAAAGATACCGAGATCATGCTGTTTTATGAGATCAATCAGTGGTCAAACTTCCATCCTCATTTCGTATAACCCAGAGTTTAAAATGGGATTTCATTTTGCTCTTCGCTCTTCTATTTTGTTCAAGAGCGGTAATAAAAACTATTAAAAAGCTCTTTATAAAGAGCGATATTGTAAAAAAAAAAATATCGCTCTGAAGAACTGGAGCATTATTTTTATTATAAGACTCTTGCTCTTCCACTATTGCGTTTGTGTTATCATATTTTCGCTCTTTGTTATTGCGCTATATTGAGAAAATAAATACGCTTTGCTCTGATGAATAAAAACGTCATTATTATATTGCTCTTGCTCTTGGTATTACAGCAAACGGTTACATTCAAAACCTTCTAAATTTCTTTAGAAAGCCAGCTTGTTTTATTAGCGAACTTGCACGGGCATTGGAAATGATATTCTAAAATGATTTTTGGTTAATGTTCTGGAATATGGCCAACTAGGATGAAACTTGGCTATTCATTAACTGATTTTATTGAAATTTGACACGCGCGATTTAAATGGGATTCTAGATTGAGTTTTAGGTGAAGTTCTGGGATATGGCTAATTAGGATGTAACTTGGCTATTTTTTAACCGATTGTGATGCAATTTGACATGTACGTTCGAAATGGGATTCTAAAATGATTTTTAGATGAAGTTCTGGAATATGACCAATTTGAATGGAACTTGGCTATTCCTTAACCGATTTGAGTGAAATTAGAAACCCACGATGTAAATGGGATTCTACAATGATTTTTAGGTGAAATTCTGGAATATGCCCAACTAGGACGGAATTTGGCTATTCCTTAATCGATTTTAGTGAAATTTGACTCGCGCGATGGAAATCTGATTCTAAATTGATTTTTGAATCAAGTTCTGTAATATGGCCAATTATGGTGGAACTTGGCTATTTCTTAACCGATTTTAGTGAAATTTGACATGTGCGTTGGAAATGGGATTCTAAAATGATTTATGGATAAAGTTCTGGAATATGGCAAACTAGGATGGAACTTGGCTATTCCTTAACCGATTTTATTAAAATTTGACATGTGCGTTGGAAATGAGATTATAAAATGAATTTTAGATGAAGTTCTGAAATATGGCCAATGGGGATGGAACTTGGCTATTCCTTAACAGGCTTTAGTGAAATTTAAAATGCGCAATGGAAATGGGATTCTAAAATGATTTTCGGATGAAGTTCTGGAATATGGCCAATTATGGTCGAACTTGGCTATTTCTTAACCGGTTTGAGTGAAATTTGACATGTGCGTTGGAAATGGGATTCTAAAATGATTTTTAGATGAATATGGCCAACTAGGATGGAACTTGGCTATTTCTTAACCGATTGTGATGCTTTCGACAAGTGCATTGGAAATGGGATGAATGAAGTTATGGACTTTAGAGAAATTTGACATGCGCGATGGGAACGGGATTCTACAATGATTTTTAGAATGAAGTTCTGGAATATGACCAACTTCCTTAACCGATTGTGATACAATGTAACATGTGCGTTGGAAATAAAATTCTAAAATAATTTTTAGATGAAGTTCTGAAATAAGGCCAACTAGGATTAAACTTGGCTATGCCTTAACCGATTTCAGTGAAATTTAACATGTGCGATCAAAATGGAATTCTAAAATGATTTTTAGATGAGTTTCTGAAATATAAACCATTTAGATGGAACTTAGCTATTCCTAAACCGATTGTGATGCAATTCAATATATGTGTTGGAAGTGGGATTCTAAAATAGATTTTAGATAAAGTTTTGGAATATGGCTAAATAGGATGGAAATTACAGATTATTTCTCACAAAAGATAAACTTTGACAGCTGTATGGATACTTGGCTGTTCCTTAACCGATTGTGATGCAATACAATATATGCTTTGGAAGTGGGATTCTAAAATAGTTTTTAGATAAAGTTATTGAATATGGCCAACAGCAGGTAAACCTCGACAGCTGCATGGATTACGGAAACTGGATATATTTAAATATATCAATATGAGTTACATAAAATAATAATTAATATATATTACTTATATTGACATGTTTATTATACATCTGCCGGAAAATTTAGTCGCGATCAAAGGAAAATATGAAAAAATGGGTGACAGCACGCTAATGTTAGTGTAGGACCGCGGAATTAGAAAAATCATTTTAGAACCTCATTTCCAACGAACATTTCAAATTGCATCAGAATCGGTTAAGAAATAGCCAAGTTCCATCCTAATTGGCCGTATATTTCATAAAAATCATTGTAAAATCCCGTTTTCATCACACATGTCAAATTTTCACTAAAACCTGTTAAGGAAGAGCTAATTTCATTACAATTGGTCATATTCCAGAACTTTATCCAAAAATCATTTTAGAATCCCATTTCCAACGCACATGTCAAATTTCACTCAAATCGGTTCAGAAATAGCCAAGTTCCATCACAATTGGCCATATTCCAGAACTTGATCCGAAAATCATTTTAGAATCCCATTTTCAACTCAAATGTTGAATATCACTAAAATCGGTGAAGGAATAGCCAAGTTCCATCTCAATTGGCCATATTCCAAAACTTCACCTAAAATTCATTTTAGAATCCCATTTCCAACGCACATATCAAATTTCACTCAAATCGGTTAAGAAGTAGCCAAGTTCCATCCCCATTGGCCATATTCCAGAACTTCACCTAATAATCATTGTAGAATCCCGTTTTCATAACACATGTCGAATTTCTCTAAAATCGGTTAAGGAATAGCCTAGTTCCATCCTAGTTGGCCATATTCCAGAACTTTATCCATAAATCATTTTAGAATCCCATTTCAAACGCACATGTCAAATAACCCAAGTTCCAATATAATTGGCCATATTCCAGAACTTCATCCGAAATCATTTTAGAATCCCATTTCCATTGCGCATTTTAAATTTTACTAAAATCGGTTAAGGAATAGCCAAGTTCCATCCCTATTGGCCATATTCCAGCACTTCACCTAAAAATCATTTTAGAATCCCATTTCCAACGCACATGTCAAATTTCACTCAAATCGGTTCAGAAATAGCCAAGTTCCATCAAAATTGGCCATATTCCAGAACTTGATCCGAAAATCATTTTAGAATCCCATTTTCAACTCAAATGTTGAATATCACTAAAATCGGTGAAGGAATAGCCAAGTTCCATCTTAATTGGCCATATTCCAGAACTTCACCTAAAAATCATTTTAGAATCCCATTTCTAATGCACATATCAAATTTCACTCAAATTGGTTAAGAAATAGCCAAGTTCCATCCCAATTGGCCATATTCCAGAACTTCACCTAATAATCAATGTAGAATCCCGTTTTCATCACACATGTCAAATTTCTCTAAAATCGGTTAAGGAATAGCCTAGTTCCATCCTAGTTGGCCATATTCCAGAACTTTATCCATAAATCATTTTAGAATCCTATTTCAAACGCACATGTCAAATTTCACTCAAATCGTTTAAGAAATAGCCAAGTTCCACCATAATTGGCCATATTTCAGAACTTCATCCGAAAATCATTTTAGAATCCCACTTCTATCGCACATGTCAAATTTCACTAAAATCGGTTAAGAAATAGCCAAGTTCCATTATAATTGGCCATATTCCAGAACTTCATCTAAAAATCATTTTAGAATCCCATTTCCAATGCACATGTCAAATTTCACTAAAATCGGTTAAGGAATATCCAAGTTCCATCCCCATTGGCCAGATTCCAGAACTTCATCTAATAATCATTGTAGAAACCCGTTTTCATCACATATGTCAAATTTCTCTAAAATCGGTTAAGGAATAGCCAAGTTCCATCACAATTGGCCATATTCCAGAACTTGATTCAAAAATCATTTTAGAATCCCATTTCCAACGCACATGTCAAATTTCTCTAAAATCGGTTAAGGAATAGCCAAGTTCCATCCTAGTTGGCCATATTTCAAAACTTTATCTACAGATCATTGTAGAATCCCATTTCCAACGCACATGTCAAATTTCTCTAAAATCGTTTAAGGAACAGCCAAGTTCCATCACAATTGGCCATATTCCAGAAATTTATCTAAATATCGTTTATCAAACTTTCTTTATTTATTGATATTCAAAGAGCAATTCGTGTGTTACAAACACAATGGCTCTGTAGAATGGGTTAGGAGCGATATTTTTAGCTTTTACGCTCTTTGTTTTAAGAGCAAAATTAAAAATAAAAATTTAAATCGCTTTGAAAGAGCGAAATAATTTTTTTTTGTGTTTATCATTAGAGGGTAAGAGCGTAAAAGCAAACTGAAAAAAAATTTTATTGGGAGCAAGAGCGAAAATTTTTATAAAGAGCTCTTAAAGAGCGATAAATTTAAACTCTGGTATAACGATCACATCCAAAGAAGCTAACCGGTTTTTTTTTTAATTTCAATTTCGCATGTCAATTTTATTCGCTGTCTAAATTATCATTAAGAAAAAATATTGACTTCAGAATTTGGTAGAGACTTGGGTCTAAGGAGCTCTAGAAGAGCGAAAAATTTAGACTCTGGTTTATAAAATATTTTTAATTTCAGGAATGCTTCACTAAAAATATGTAAATCTCACACATTGTACGTGCTAAAAATCAATTTTTTTTGTGTGAGCTCCCAATATTGTACATTTCTTTCTTGAACATCGAACAGACAACAAATTGCTGTTATTGAAAATTATTTTCTAATTTTTGGGTTCTAAAGATTTTTAGTGTTAAAATTATTATGTTGAAACTATCGAGTATAGTTGCAATTTTGTTCTGTAATCCATCCTATTTTCGTAGAACAGCGGTATAACAAAAATATATTTTGAAATATGTATGTTAAATTGTATACCATAGATTAAATATGTATAGATAGGTAAATATTGTGGTCTCTCATCTATTTCTGCTGATACAGAGACTATACAAAGATTAATTTCTTATAAATTTATTTTCATGAAAATCATACACGTAATAAATCAAAGCTTTAGACACAATGCATTGTCTACATTGTCGATATTATCTGCAGTGTCGACATCATTTTTTGGATTGTCTACACGAATAGACAATTGATTGATTATTTCATGTAGAGTATGCCGCACAACACTGATTAAAAATTGGCGCGTTCTTTTAAATCCACTCCTTATAAAATATAGAATATCTTCGAAGCTCAATTATTTCCATTTGTAAATACATATGTACATACATATATGCTGATATACCATTTTCACTTAAAATTAGACATTCTTTTTTAAGTCACTTTGGAACTTTTTACAATATTAATCATTTCACAAAACGTATTAATCGTTAAATAATCGAATTTTGCTAATATATTTTTTTAATTAATTAGATGTAAATTTTCAAATTAAATTTAACTTTCCTTATTTTGCTCGGACGTTTCGTCATACGATTTTAATGGTCTAAAATGTTGCGAAACACATTTTCAATTTTTTGAAAACATTTTGGACTTTTTGTAAATATAATGCACTGCTTTTTGCAATATTAATTTTAAATAAATTTTATCCGATTCTATTTGGAAAACGCACCTAAATCTATTTATAGCTGTAACGTTTAATGTATTTTGTAAAATGATGAAAAATGATTTGCGAAATATGTTAGAGTTCGCAAATAAAATAAGCAAGAGATGCACTAATACAATGAATAACATTGTAAAAATTACTTCGTAAATATGTATTTTAATTGGTTTCTAAGCGAGTGTTTGACATGTCTGTCTCAATGTACGTTCATATGGTATGTTTCTGATGAACAAAAAATGTACACCACAAAGCTCTAGCTAAATGGTTCAAAGGACAAAAATTTGACTCGCCGGGTAGTGTACATTTTTTTACCAGAAATGTATCATGTCGTAGTTCTTGAACATATTTAATTTTTATTTTTGCCAAAAGAAAAGAAGCTAAATCCGCGGTACTTAACTAATGACATTCATATTTCAGTGCATTTAATAAATAAACTAATAACAAGCAATAATAATTAAAAAATCAAATTTAGTAGAGGCTTATTAATATAATTTTGGTATTTTTTATAAATTATTAAAATATTAAAATCAAATGCTGGCTGGATTGATTATAATATTTTGATAAAGTCTGGAATCAAGAAGGATCTTTACACATATACATCTGTATAAATTACATACAGATACTTTTCATATCATATCAAGGTTTTACCTTTAAAAAATATAAAAAAAAAGTTCTTTATGTTTCCAAATCATAATCATTTCTAGATATTACAGAGAAAAATAACACAATTTATGACGTCAATACTATATAATAAATTCCAAAATGTGTAAGAACACCTTATTTTTCAAAAAAATGTATTTTTTCTTTGGGAAAACAGATTATGTGAGTATGTGTGTGTGTGTGTGTGTGCGTGGTTGTTGGTAGCCGAAATATTGCGATACGTAGATTATAGACGATATACCAGGGATGATACAAGAGTATTTCTGATAGTACTTTTTCCATGCACCAGAGAGTACTTCTTCAGGCCCGAAAGTACTTTTTACTTGGAAAACAAAAATTAATAAATAAAAAATTCAGCTCTTTTATAGAAGAGATCTTTGGGTATAAGATTTTATTTTTTTTACCCCTTCTTCGGCCCTATCGCCCACACCCGTCTTATTACAAGTTTAATACAACAATCGTCGAATCGCATTTGTAAGCGCTACCTAAATGGCTTAAGAAAGTAATCAACATAGATTTAATTACGAGTTAATAATAAAAAGAAACTAACCGAAGGATCCCGTTTTACCGAAAGCAATTTCAATAAAAAATTCTTGCTACAATTTTTTTTTTTTTTTTTAAAGTTATTAATAGTTATTTACATCACGAGGGCGGTAAATCAGTTGTTACGAGGCGACGAAGGAGCGGAAAATCGCGTAAAGTTCATTCATTTGTTTTAATTCAAGAAAATAGACCTGGGCCCTATTGCACCAACTACTTATCACTTATTACTTATCAACTTATCATAATTTTTGATAATTTTCTGTTGTACCAAATTGAAATTTGATAAGTATTTAATTGAGTTATAATAAGTGATAAGCACTCACTTATCAAAATTAAGTTGCACCAATTTGCGAAATGATAGATGATAAGTAATATTTTGATAAGCGATAAGTTTGAGGTTTTTGATAATTTTTTCGTAGTTCTGTTGCACCAAAAGTTTTAACTTATCAATAATCGACTACTTTAATGATAACTTATCCAAAATATCAATAAGAAAAATTTCACTACTCAAAAAAATTGATAAGAGCTACAAATTGTTGTGGTATGACGGAAGTCTGTTAAAAACGATTTTTTTTTGCTGTTATTGGTAAGATGAGAACTTTTGTTCAATTTTAAAAGAGTACAAATGATAATGACAATAAATAATAACTTTAATTTCAAAATTTATGCCGCTATGTTATTGTATTCTAATAAGTTATAATATTAAGTCAAAGTAAGAACAATTTCATTCTGTTCGATTTATCATAGAGGTAAGACAGTTGTTTTTCGATATTTTAAAATTAATATAAAACTATCAAATATGGGTATTATATCAACTTTAGTGAACAAAAACTGAAATTTATTAAACGAAAAATAATTTTTATAAATAAATGCGTCGGTTCGAAAGATTATTCGAGGATGAAAACGAAAGAAGAAATCGTGTAGTGAAAGCCAGAACCAAATATTCTCTGGACTCGCGAGTGATAAAATATTTTCGTTTGTCACATGAACAAATTGAGCACGTATTATTAAAAATCGGAGCAAATTTGCACCATGGAACCGACCGAAACTGCGCATTGAGTCCTCTATAGCAACGACTAACAACACTGCATTGGTTAGGAATATCCAGGATAGAAGTTTCTTGAGTTGGGTGGTTACCCCCAGGTAGTTGGTTGCTTCGATGGAATAATAATTAATATAAGTAGATGCAAATACGGTTAATGAGGAACACTTTGCGAATCGACATGGAAAACATTCACTGAATGCCATGATGGTGTGTGGCCCAGACCGCAGCTTTTATGCAGTAAATTCAAATTAGCCAGGTAGTATCCATGAATCCAGAGTATTGCCATATACAAGGCTATTTAGTAATTTTGAGTCTTGTTTTCGCCCGTTCCCCGGTGCTGTGATTTCGGGTGACAGTGCTTTCCCTTAAAGATTGGCTTATCCCACCAATGTGAAGAAATCCGGATGATATAATAGAGCAAAGATTTAATCGTGCTCATAAGTGGACGAGACGAATAGTGGAAAATCATTTTGGTTTGTATATGACGATTACAATTTTTGTATTATGTAGTTAAATTGAATTTATTTGTTAATAGGAATTCTCTTAATTCATTTGTTATGAAAATAAATTGTTTACGTTTAAGTACTGCTGAAAAATTATTTACAGTTAGAAAAGAGAATTTATTTTAAAAGCAACAAAAGAAAAGTTTTACAATTGCTTCTAAACACTGAAATAAGAACTCTCAATTGAGAAAGGTCATGTATTATTATATATGTACACCCTTGGCCAAAATTATAAAGCACCCCTCCCAAATTGCAGTATCTACAAAACGAATGAAGACAAAAATTAAAACTCAATATTTTTAGGAAATACTTTTTATATTTTATTAATTTTAGTATTTTGTAGGTCCTCCTTTGGCTTTGATGACAGCCAGGACTATTTTATTCATCGACCGTACTAATTTTTCGACCGTACTAATGCTCTGCAGCTATCTCAGTAGATGTTTTTCTTCGCTTTTTGAGAGATTTTCGCACAATTTGTCGATCGTCTCTTACCGAAGTGATACGATTTCTGCCTGAGCGTAGTTTATAGGCATAGTCCCCGGTCTCTTTAACCCTTTTCAATGTAGATTGAACTGCTCCACGAGAGCATTTTTATTTTTGGGATATTTTAATTTGGCTTACACCCTGGGAATCCAACAACACAATTTGTCCCCTTATTCCTTCACTGAGTTGGCACGCTTTAGGCATAATTATCACAAACACACTTTTTTTCTCAAAAAACTTACGAAAACTCTTTTTGATTTAAAACACTTTATGTGAAGACTGCACACGATCAAATACAAAACTAAAATAAAAAAATTTTACGACGCTACAACTTCTTGTTAAGAATCTAAAACAAAACAAAAATTGGTGATTTTCAATAATTAAGGGTCGCATTCGGTGGGATGACTCGTTCGTTAACACCCATTGTTTAGAAAGACATAATATTAATATATAATGCTAATAGATAGGGGTGCTTTATATTTTTGGCCAAAGCTGTACATGCAAAATTGTTGTTGCTATTAAATTACAGAATAACAATTTTTTGATTGTTTTGCTATATACATAGGTACAAAACCATTGTTTAACATATTATAAAATGTGCAGAAAGCATATTATTTGGCAAACACTATCACATTTATAGAAGTTTTGTATAGATCATTACAACTTATCATAAAAATTTGATAATTCGTCAATTGATAAGTTATAGACAATCTGATGTGCAACGCTTATCACTTATCATTATCAAAATTTAATAAGTTTTCAAATTGATAAGTGAGTGAGATTTTGTTATTTTTGGTGAAACACTTATCACTTATCATTATCAAAAAAACTAACTTATGATAAGTTGATAAGTAATAAGTGATAAGTAGTTGGTGCAATAGGGCCCTGGTGTTTTGCTAAATGGTAATGATTCGTTTTCCGATTTGAAATCTGTCATGTAAACATTAAATTTCTGTATAATATGGAGTAAATATAGGCAAAGCAAAAGCTTTATTTTTATTTTCAGAAAATTCAATCAAAAAATTTTAATTTAGATTTCAATTTAAGGTTTTGTTGAAATTCCAGCTAAGAATTTGTAACGACGTTTAATATTTTGCGATTTTCCAGTCATCTTTGGATTTTCAGGAATTCTATGTTTGCATGAAATAAAGATTGCAAATTAACAGCCGGAAGATTGAAATAAACTACGTTTTAAGGTTCCATACGAATATTGCTTAATATTGAAGTTGCTATAGCTGCTGGTTGAGCGACAGATCCAAATATATCTAATTTTCCAAATTATTTTGTTTTTTTCTTAAAATAACATTCGATTAATTGGAACAGCCCGAATACTTGAGTTATGGTTTTAAACTGACGCAGACCAAAAAACTTTTCAAACAATCTAAATATTCTTTATTTTCTTTATAACATGAGAATTAAATTGAACCAATTTTTCTGATCTGGGCAGAACAAACTTTTAGAGAGGATGGCATAAAATTAAAGTCAACATGCCTTCCTAAACTGAAATTTAAATCCAATAATTGAGCTTTCGTATCTGAATTTTGAAAATGGTGATAACAATTACAAGTGCATTGCATATTATACAGAAATTTAGACCGGGCTATTAGATGAACTCGCTGTAACATTGCCGTCACATATTATGTCCGGTGGTTAGCATATCGTGTTAGTGACAACTTTTGCTCCAATCACTTGGACACACAATGGTTTTACATTACTTGCTCTCGTTACCGTAGATGTACCGGATAATACCAAAGATATACCGGATATTAATGTTGATCCAACCGTTGGTGATGGATTTGCTTTGTATTTCGCTGATGTGCCCTCTTTGTCATCATTTTCAATTGAAGATTTACTTGATATTATTAACCTTATTTCACTATTTTCATTTTGGTTGTTGTTATCTGCTAAATTCTTCCCCACCGTTCATGTTTTGATTATCTCTGGAGTATTTTTTGTCGTCATTTTCATTATAACTGGTTTTATTTTTATCTAAAGCGGTTTTGTTTTTAATTTTATCGTTTGTATTTGTGTTAGATTTAAATATATTTCGACCCATTGACAAGAGCAATACCATTGTTCTTGTTGTATGTTGACGAATTATTAAATGAATCCTCCAGTGGTTTTGGATTTGATGTCGACGCCGCGCTTGCCGGTTGGTCCTTTTGGTTGAAATACTATATCAGTGCTGCTTTAAATTACCCTTTTCTTCGCTTAAACCTATAGACACTTTTTTACAACAATCATTTATCTTACTTATCATTGGTTTCTGAAATTTCCTCATACGCGCAATTTCCAGGTTTTCTCTGAATTGATCGGCGTATCGATTTCGTAGTTCTTGAAGAAAATTATTTTGAGTTTGTAATATATCGTTCATCGAGATATTATTTTGGGAAGCATGATTTTCTCATGGAATTTTTCCCATTTGATCAGTTGGCTTCAGATCAAATGGCTGTAAAATCGCCGTTCACATGTTTTTCGATAGTTAGGAATTCCACCCATTCGTCTTCTAGAAGCGCTCTGCATTTTTTTATTTCCATTGTACGAGTGATGTCGCTAAAAGTTTTCACTCGGGCTTTAATATTTTCAAAGCCACTCAATATGAGATTAATTTCTCGAAAAATTTCGAAAATTTCACAGTTATTGTTCGAAACGTTCTCAATAACTTGTCACTTCAATTTTCTCACTATCACAGTTTAAAAATTGAGGTGTGGCCAACACACGCCTTTCTTTTACGAACAGAGAATTTTGAGAAATTTTATTTTTTTCTTAATTTTTTTTTTTTTAATTTTTAATTTTTTATTTTTATTTGTTTTTAATTTTTAGAAACATTTTGTATTAAGTAGTTTTTTGTAAACCTTATACTTTTTAAGGTATTTGCAAAATAAATTTTCTGGACCAAGGGAGTGGCCACTTCCGGTTAGCCGATTTAGAGTAAAATTCACTGGGACCTCCCAATTTATCAAAAAAGCTTAAATCTGAAGTTTCAGTTCGATTGGTTAAACTATCTGGGCTGTAGAGAGGACACAGACAGACTGAAAGACTGACAGACTGACAGACTGACAGACTGACAGACTGACAGACTGACAGACTGACAGACTGACAGACTGACAGACTGACAGACTGACAGACTGACAGACTGACAGACTGACAGACTGACAGACTGACAGACTGACAGACTGACAGACTGACAGACTGACAGACTGACAGACTGACAGACTGACAGACTGACAGACTGACAGACTGACAGACTGACAGACTGACAGACTGACAGACTGACAGACTGACAGACTGACAGACTGACAGACTGACAGACTGACAGACTGACAGACTGACAGACTGACAGACTGACAGACTGACAGACTGACAGACTGACAGACAGACAGATAGACACCATTTCGAAACCCACATTTTCGGACTAAGGGAACCTCAAAACAAATAAATCTCTAAAAATCTCAAGGTCCAAAATTGTCATGATTACTATACTTTATTTAACTAGAGTAAAAGAAAGTAAAACCCTAATCCATACGAATCGTTCGTTTAGTAAAAGTTCTACAAAATTATTTTTTGGAAATCGCACTCAACTCCCAAGGGTCAATATCGGCCATTGCCAACAATGATGACAGAGGTTTCGCTAGCACATAGAATAGGTCCCTCAAATACCTAGTTAGAAAACCCTAATCCATACGGATCGTTCGTTTAGTAAAAGTTCTGCAAAATTATTTTTTGGAAATCGCACTCAACTCCCAATGGCCAATATCGGTCATTGCCAACAATGATGACAAAGGTTTGGCTAGCACATAGAATAGGTCCCTCAAATACCTAGTTAGAAAACCCTAATCCATACGAATCGTTCGTTTAGTAAAAGTTTAGCACATGGAATAGTTCCCTTAATCACCTAGTTAGAAAACCCTAATCCATACGAATCGTTCGTTTAGTAAAAGTTCTACGAAATTATTTTTTGGAAATCGCACTCAACAATGATGACAAAGGTTTCCCTAGCACATGGAATAGGTCCCTTAATTACCTAGTTTAAAAACCCTAATCCATACGGATCGTTCGTTTAGTAAAAGTTCTGCAAAATTATTTTTTAGAAATCGCACTCAACTCCCAAGGGCCAATATCGGCCATTGCCAACAATGATGACAAAGGTTTCGCTAGCACATGGAATAGGTCCCATCACTACCCAGTTAGAAAACCCTAATCCATACGGATCGTTCGTTTAGTAAAAGTTCTACGAAATTATTTTTTGGAAATCGCTCTCAACTCCCAATGGCCAATATCGGCCATTGCCAAAAATGATGACAAAGGTTTCGCTAGCACATGGAATAGGTCCCTAAATTACCTAGTTAGAAAACCCTAATCCATACGGATCGTTCGTTTAGTAAAAGTTCTGCAAAATTATTTTTTCGAAATCGCACTCAACAATGATGACTAAGGTTTCGCTAGCACATGGAATAGGTCCCTTAATTACCTAGTTAGAAAACCCAAATCCATAAGAATCGTTCGTTTAGTAAAAGTTCTGCAAAATTTTTTGGAAATCACACTCAACCCCCAAGGGCCAATATCGGCCATTGCCAACAATGATGACAAAGATTTCGCTAGCATACAGAATAGGTTCCTCAAATACCTAGTTAAAAAACCCTAATCCATACGAATCGTTCGTTTAGTAAAAGTTCTGCAAAATTTTTTTTTGGAAATCGCACTCAACTCCCAAGGGCCAATATCGGCCATTGCCAACAATGATGACAGAGGTTTCGCTAGCACATGGAATAGGTCCCTAAATTACCTAGTTACAAAACCTTAATCCATACGAATCGTTCGTTTAGTAAAAGTTCTGCAAAATTATTTTTTGGAAATCGCACTCAACTCCCAAGGGCCAATATCGGCCATTGCCAACAATGATGACAAAGGTTTCGCTAGCACATGGAATAGGTCCCATCACTACCCAGTTAGAAAACCCTAATCCATACGGATCGTTCGTTTAGTGAAAGTTCTACGAAATTATTTTTTGGAAATCGCTCTCAACTCCCAATGGCCAATATCGGCCATTGCCAAAAATGATGACAAAGGTTTCGCTAGCACATAGAATAGGTTCCTCAAATACCTAGTTAAGAAACCCTAATCCATACGAATCGTTCGTTTAATAAAAGTTCTGCAAAATTATTTTTTGGAAATCGCACTCAACTTTTTTTTAATTTTTAAATTTTTAAATTTTTTTTTTTAATTTTTTATTTTTTATTTTTATTTGTTTTTAATTTTTGGAAACATTTTGTATTAAGTAGTTTTTTGTAAACCTTATACTTTTTAAGATATTTGCAAAACAAATTTTCTGGACCAAGGGAGTGGCCACTTCCGGTTAGCCGATTTGGAGTAAAATTCACTGGGACCTCCCAATTTATCAAAAAAGCTTAAATCTGAAGTTTCAGTTCGATTGATTAAACCATATGGGCTGGAGAGAGGACACAGACAGACTGACAGACAGACAGACAGACACCATTTAGAAACCCACTTTTTCGGACTTAGGGAACCTCAAAACAAATAAATCTCTAAAAATCCCAAGGTCCAAAATTTTCATGATTACTATACTTTATTTTACTAGAGTAAAAGAAAGTAATAACCATTTTTGTTAATTAATACTCGTATGTATTAAATTTTGTCATTTTGAATTTGCTCCAAGATTTATAAAAAGAGGGCGTCAATTTGGCTCGAAGGACCATGAACAAAGTGTCGCCAATGAGTACGGTCTGAATTTCTGCATAATATGCACTTGTAAAGCATAGTTCACCGTTTCCGAAATTCAGATATATAAAGTTTATTTATTGTTGTAGAATTGTAAATGTCTTGTGTCCGGTTGTAAGGCGCTGGTCAATTCAATCGTTTGTGAATTCTCTGTATCCAAATTAAGTAGCAGGTCAAATGATCGTATAGTAGTTCTCTCGCTTCCAAATCATAGGCGAAGGTTAATACATCGAATGCGGCTTTTCTCGTGTCCAATTACCACATTTTAATCTTAATTGTTCCCATATTATTTTAAATTGAAGGTCAAAATCGATTTCCTCAATCGTATCAGTGTCATCCAAATGCGCTTTATAGAATTCGCCGTCCACATGCTTTTAGATAGCTAAGAATTCCTTCCACTCGTTTATATTTAATGAAAGTACTTATTTGGGTCGAAAGTACCTCAGTACTTTTTCAAATTCAAAGAAGTCAAAAAAGTCCTACTCCACCCAAAATATCATCCCGTATTTTTTTGTTCAACTTTCATATTTCAAGATATTTAATAAAGTCACATTAAATTAGAAAGTTGACATTTTGAGGTAAAAACGTTCAAAGCGATTTTATGAAAAGAAAGTATAAACAACATAAATTTCTAATGTCTCTTTTTATCCTATGGTGTTTTTAGGCGCATTTAAATAGATTGTCATAAGCGAAAAATAATCACAACAAATCATCGGCAGAAGGGTGTGTACCAATTGTAATTCAAAAACTTACAACAAACCATTAGCGTAACTAGGTACCCGCACCACCCGTAGCCGCAGGGCGCGAGGGGGGGGGGGGACTACGGTTGTTAGGCCCCACAAGATTTCATTTATTAGTTCAAATTTAAGATTAGATAGCTCAGATTAAGCTTAACGTGCAAATTTTAATAACGGTATATTTCATGGAAATTTTTAAGAAAAGGTGGTGGTCTAATTATTAGAAAAAGAAGAAATCGTTCCTGTTGCTATTAAATATTTTCTTAAGACAGGCTCAACCATTTCTTATCGATATGCAAACCGTCAGCATAAAATTCGAACTTAATATAAGGGGGACAGAAAGACAAAAAAAAAATGGATTTTTCATACAAATCATATGAAAAGTTATGTTTTTTAATATCGTCTTTCTTAAATGAAAATCTTACAAAAATTAATTTTGATTTTTACGTTATCAAGAAGAATAATTAATAAATATATGATTTGAAAATCAATTAATGTTTATAGATCAATCAATTTTGTTTATAGATATTTAATTAATGTTTTACTAAAACCCCTTTATTTACAAACACATCTTTACACCTCATCACGTCACACCTTTCGTTCATGTTTTTTTTATAATAGAAAAATGTCGATAAATAGGAAAGACGTTAAACTATAAAGAGGAGAAACAAACTTTCAACCATTTAGTTTTCATTGGTATTAAAAAGTGGTTGTGCGAAGTTTGTTTATTTCTAGTACTATATATTATATTTTAAAGTATTTATCACATAGCCATACAAAGAAAAAGTAAATTTGTACAATTTTATTTTAATTATATTAATCAAATTACTAAATTTATTGTTATTGGTTTTAAAATATGTTATACTCAAAGGTTTGATTTAAATATAAACGTAAAAATATTTTCTGTTACGAGTATTTTTCATTCATAAAATTTTAATCAAAAATGTTCAATTTTACATGGGTTCTTATGGGAAATCGTAAAATGTATCCCCCTTAAATTAAGCTTCTTTTAAAATTGGTCTGATACTGACGGCTTGTATATTTAGGAATGCTTTGGCTGGGTTGATTTATTTGTATGATACAACTGACTTTACTATAAAGAAACTTGCAATTACATTATTTGTTGTTTGTGTAATCAGTATGTAAAATTTTGTATATAAACCACCAGAAATTTTCCTTCATAACAGTAGTTCAATAATAATTTAACTCAACAAAAGCATTTTTCCTCGCCCTGACCCAACGGTAAGCGAACCACTGCTCTAATAAGATCTACTAATAAAACAGCTTAGACTATCTAGATGCTGAGCTATATATTGGTTCCTCGAGCCATTAAAAACTGGCATCTATCAAGCCAACAACCAACAACCGCAGTTACCCAGTTTATCATTAATCATCCAAAGCCAACAAGCAACTGGCACCTACAAGTTCGAGCCACCAACCATCAGGCAGATGAACAGGGTATCATCAAGGTAATAATTTAGTTTGAACTTAGAAAAACAAGAAATATTAGGCGGAAAGATAGTTCAAAGCGCACGAACTATTATAGAGACGGAAATAGTCGGAAAACGATGACATATTTAGAGACGAAAATGGCCGCTTTAACCTTCTCTCTGTGTATTGGGGTCAAATTAACCCCAAAATTCTTATTATTTAAATGGCCCATGCCCTATAAGATAGCTTCAACTAATATCTTATATACGCAATACAAAGAAAAGCGGGCCCAATTTGGTAATTACGACAGTCTAAAATAAACCAAGCGCATTTCTTTGCACTGGGGTCAAAATGACTCAAAGTTATTTCTGTGTACTGTTTTCTATATACTTTTTTTTTTTTATTTTCGTTCGTTTAGTAAAAGTTCTGCAAAATTTTTTTTTGGAAATCGCACTCAACTCCCAAGGGCCAATATCGGCCATTGCCAACAATGATGACAGAGGTTTCGCTAGCACATGGAATAGGTCCCTAAATTACCTAGTTACAAAACCTTAATCCATACGAATCGTTCGTTTAGTAAAAGTTCTGCAAAATTATTTTTTGGAAATCGCACTCAACTCCCAAGGGCCAATATCGGCCATTGCCAACAATGATGACAAAGGTTTCGCTAGCACATGGAATAGGTCCCATCACTACCCAGTTAGAAAACCCTAATCCATACGGATCGTTCGTTTAGTGAAAGTTCTACGAAATTATTTTTTGGAAATCGCTCTCAACTCCCAATGGCCAATATCGGCCATTGCCAAAAATGATGACAAAGGTTTCGCTAGCACATAGAATAGGTTCCTCAAATACCTAGTTAAGAAACCCTAATCCATACGAATCGTTCGTTTAATAAAAGTTCTGCAAAATTATTTTTTGGAAATCGCACTCAACTTTTTTTTAATTTTTAAATTTTTAAATTTTTTTTTTTAATTTTTTATTTTTTATTTTTATTTGTTTTTAATTTTTGGAAACATTTTGTATTAAGTAGTTTTTTGTAAACCTTATACTTTTTAAGATATTTGCAAAACAAATTTTCTGGACCAAGGGAGTGGCCACTTCCGGTTAGCCGATTTGGAGTAAAATTCACTGGGACCTCCCAATTTATCAAAAAAGCTTAAATCTGAAGTTTCAGTTCGATTGATTAAACCATATGGGCTGGAGAGAGGACACAGACAGACTGACAGACAGACAGACAGACACCATTTAGAAACCCACTTTTTCGGACTTAGGGAACCTCAAAACAAATAAATCTCTAAAAATCCCAAGGTCCAAAATTTTCATGATTACTATACTTTATTTTACTAGAGTAAAAGAAAGTAATAACCATTTTTGTTAATTAATACTCGTATGTATTAAATTTTGTCATTTTGAATTTGCTCCAAGATTTATAAAAAGAGGGCGTCAATTTGGCTCGAAGGACCATGAACAAAGTGTCGCCAATGAGTACGGTCTGAATTTCTGCATAATATGCACTTGTAAAGCATAGTTCACCGTTTCCGAAATTCAGATATATAAAGTTTATTTATTGTTGTAGAATTGTAAATGTCTTGTGTCCGGTTGTAAGGCGCTGGTCAATTCAATCGTTTGTGAATTCTCTGTATCCAAATTAAGTAGCAGGTCAAATGATCGTATAGTAGTTCTCTCGCTTCCAAATCATAGGCGAAGGTTAATACATCGAATGCGGCTTTTCTCGTGTCCAATTACCACATTTTAATCTTAATTGTTCCCATATTATTTTAAATTGAAGGTCAAAATCGATTTCCTCAATCGTATCAGTGTCATCCAAATGCGCTTTATAGAATTCGCCGTCCACATGCTTTTAGATAGCTAAGAATTCCTTCCACTCGTTTATATTTAATGAAAGTACTTATTTGGGTCGAAAGTACCTCAGTACTTTTTCAAATTCAAAGAAGTCAAAAAAGTCCTACTCCACCCAAAATATCATCCCGTATTTTTTTGTTCAACTTTCATATTTCAAGATATTTAATAAAGTCACATTAAATTAGAAAGTTGACATTTTGAGGTAAAAACGTTCAAAGCGATTTTATGAAAAGAAAGTATAAACAACATAAATTTCTAATGTCTCTTTTTATCCTATGGTGTTTTTAGGCGCATTTAAATAGATTGTCATAAGCGAAAAATAATCACAACAAATCATCGGCAGAAGGGTGTGTACCAATTGTAATTCAAAAACTTACAACAAACCATTAGCGTAACTAGGTACCCGCACCACCCGTAGCCGCAGGGCGCGAGGGGGGGGGGGGACTACGGTTGTTAGGCCCCACAAGATTTCATTTATTAGTTCAAATTTAAGATTAGATAGCTCAGATTAAGCTTAACGTGCAAATTTTAATAACGGTATATTTCATGGAAATTTTTAAGAAAAGGTGGTGGTCTAATTATTAGAAAAAGAAGAAATCGTTCCTGTTGCTATTAAATATTTTCTTAAGACA
The DNA here is from genome assembly GCA_958295665.1 of Tipula vernalis. Lineage (NCBI taxonomy): Eukaryota > Metazoa > Arthropoda > Insecta > Diptera > Tipulidae > Tipula > Tipula vernalis. Next base: position 2,061,872 of record OY282561.1, read on the forward strand.
GGCTCAACCATTTCTTATCGATATGCAAACCGTCAGCATAAAATTCGAACTTAATATAAGGGGGACAGAAAGACAAAAAAAAAATGGATTTTTCATACAAATCATATGAAAAGTTATGTTTTTTAATATCGTCTTTCTTAAATGAAAATCTTACAAAAATTAATTTTGATTTTTACGTTATCAAGAAGAATAATTAATAAATATATGATTTGAAAATCAATTAATGTTTATAGATCAATCAATTTTGTTTATAGATATTTAATTAATGTTTTACTAAAACCCCTTTATTTACAAACACATCTTTACACCTCATCACGTCACACCTTTCGTTCATGTTTTTTTTATAATAGAAAAATGTCGATAAATAGGAAAGACGTTAAACTATAAAGAGGAGAAACAAACTTTCAACCATTTAGTTTTCATTGGTATTAAAAAGTGGTTGTGCGAAGTTTGTTTATTTCTAGTACTATATATTATATTTTAAAGTATTTATCACATAGCCATACAAAGAAAAAGTAAATTTGTACAATTTTATTTTAATTATATTAATCAAATTACTAAATTTATTGTTATTGGTTTTAAAATATGTTATACTCAAAGGTTTGATTTAAATATAAACGTAAAAATATTTTCTGTTACGAGTATTTTTCATTCATAAAATTTTAATCAAAAATGTTCAATTTTACATGGGTTCTTATGGGAAATCGTAAAATGTATCCCCCTTAAATTAAGCTTCTTTTAAAATTGGTCTGATACTGACGGCTTGTATATTTAGGAATGCTTTGGCTGGGTTGATTTATTTGTATGATACAACTGACTTTACTATAAAGAAACTTGCAATTACATTATTTGTTGTTTGTGTAATCAGTATGTAAAATTTTGTATATAAACCACCAGAAATTTTCCTTCATAACAGTAGTTCAATAATAATTTAACTCAACAAAAGCATTTTTCCTCGCCCTGACCCAACGGTAAGCGAACCACTGCTCTAATAAGATCTACTAATAAAACAGCTTAGACTATCTAGATGCTGAGCTATATATTGGTTCCTCGAGCCATTAAAAACTGGCATCTATCAAGCCAACAACCAACAACCGCAGTTACCCAGTTTATCATTAATCATCCAAAGCCAACAAGCAACTGGCACCTACAAGTTCGAGCCACCAACCATCAGGCAGATGAACAGGGTATCATCAAGGTAATAATTTAGTTTGAACTTAGAAAAACAAGAAATATTAGGCGGAAAGATAGTTCAAAGCGCACGAACTATTATAGAGACGGAAATAGTCGGAAAACGATGACATATTTAGAGACGAAAATGGCCGCTTTAACCTTCTCTCTGTGTATTGGGGTCAAATTAACCCCAAAATTCTTATTATTTAAATGGCCCATGCCCTATAAGATAGCTTCAACTAATATCTTATATACGCAATACAAAGAAAAGCGGGCCCAATTTGGTAATTACGACAGTCTAAAATAAACCAAGCGCATTTCTTTGCACTGGGGTCAAAATGACTCAAAGTTATTTCTGTGTACTGTTTTCTATATACTTTTTTTTTTTTATTTTTTTTTTATTTTTTTTTTTTTTTTTAATTTTTGTTGAATGTTAATTAATTGTTGTAATTTCTAAATATGCTACCGGTCTTACGACACTTTTAAATGTGTTTTTTATTAACACGTAGAAACATTTTAGTATTTACGAACGGTAATTCAACGAAAACCGGCTAATAGACAGAATTCTATTTATTTAATTTTTAATTTTTTTTTAATATGTTCCGAAGATTGTACGAGAATTCAATCCAGTTTCGAACTGATGAGCTTATGATTATGAAAAAATCAATCCTCTCATCAGGCCGCGGCGACTGGACTGACTATACCACAATTTACATTGATGGGCAATACGTAGTTTTTTAATTTATTTTTAATAACCATGTTATTTTTGTTAATTTTTAATTTTTAATATTATTTCACCTCGTGCTGTACATTTTATTGTAAATGAGCTACTGCTCAAAATAGAATGTGTAAGCACGAGGTGGAAATTGTTTGAAAAAATTTAAGAGGTTTTTATGCCTAATGGAAGCAACTTCTTTTTCCTTTTTTTGTTTCGATTGCTTTGTTTCCATGTGTGCTTTTCCTCTTAATACTAAATTATTTATAAATACTATAAATAAATAAATAAATAAAGAAACCGCCACTTTTGAAGATGAAGAAGCAGATACTGGTATGCGGTATTATACCAAAAATGAAAAATGTATCCGAATTTGTTGGAAATGTTTGCTCTGATCGGTATTTTAATTTACGCTGGCGCTTTAATTATACCGTCTTGACAACCGTTCATTTTATCGAGCTATGATATCCAACAGAAGCGGCCAAAAACCGCTAAATTGCAGCATTCCGAGATGTAGGGAAAATGTTCTTGGCAAACATTCGAGAACCTTATATACCATCATCAAAATTTAACCATATTTATGAACAATTGGTTCTAACTCGAGGGAGATGTTCTTCCCGACATTACATACCATCAAAACCAGAGAAGTATGGAGTTAAAGCATTGTGGCTATGCAACGCAAATGACTCTTACCCATTGACCAGAGAAGTGTATGTTGATGGGCAACCAGAGGGGCCGCTTTCGGAAATCAACAGGCGAAGAAGTGACGGATAAGAACGTTAGCAAATGAAGAAGGTGTCATTTTTTTAATGAGCCATTTTATCAAAACCACATCAAAATCCTATACATACGAGTAGAATGCATCAAAGAATAAGAAATGATTTCAGATGAAGATTAAGTGGTATCAGATGACGCATCTGGTTAAAACATAAATTTGACTAATTAAAATGTGATTTTTTTGTGAATGTAATCATTTTTTCAATAAAAATATAAATTTGTAATAAAAAATAAACAATTTTTATTTACTTTCCCAAAATATCCATGGAGTCAGATTGACCCCTATACACAGACAACGTGATAGTAACCTATAAACAGAGTGAAGGTTAAAGGCGTTATACTTAAAATATATGTCACAACAGATGATATCATCCGACAAATGGACCACCGTGGGAGCTAAATCATCTTTATCTCGAAACACGAAATTTGATAGCAAAGACTTACGACCTTCTTATCGATTATATGCGTAAACGCTTAAACAGTGGCCTATACCACTTACACCTACACTAACAACATAAGCCGGAAACGTACAAAATCCGTATCAACTAACAGGTAAGAATTCGCCCAGACGATGAACTTAGACGATAGAACTTACTAGGGTAATAAAAACGGAATTCGACAACAGATTAAAAACTTCATGGAAATAGAAGATGTAAAACAAGATAGGTTATTCAGAGAAGAAGAACAAAATTGCCAGGAACATTTTGAGGTAAACCATCGCCGTGACGCTAGTACAGATTCCATTTAAAACTAATCCACCAATGTTTAAGGCTTCAAAGACAAGTGCATTAGCCAGATTCGTGCAGTTGGAGAAGAAATTCAAAGCATTACCATCATATGCTAATGACTAAAATAAATGTATCAAAGAATACATTAAACTTGATTACTTGCCACTCTGTGAAGGTGAAATGAGTCCATCAGAAGATTACTTCATACCGCATCATGCAATTGTAAAATAAAGCAGCACGACCACAGAGCTACGTGTTGTTTAACGATCAACAAGTGGTTGGGCCAACAGAATTGATTTCGATCCTGTTAAGATGGAGAAAACATAGGGTGCGGTCTACATAGCAGGCATCGAGAACATGAATTGTCATATACAAACACATACAAGTAAATTTTGAATTAACAACTGTATAGTTTGGAATAGCTAGTGCACACTACCTGGTCATCCGCACGTTACACCAGTTGACAAATGATGAGAGGAAAGGGAGTGACTTACTAAGCGGCAGTGATTCTGTAAACGAAGCATAACTACAGCAACATGATGACCGGGAGAAGGAGGTTCCTCCGGATAACCTGGAGCAGCTGATCCGTAAAGCGGAACAATCAAAGGTAGGTGTGGTACTGGGAGTTGATGCTAATGCGCATCACACTATCTGGGGAAGCACAGACATTAATGAAAGAGGTGAGTCGCTTTTTGATTATTTGATGAGTACTAACCTTTCAGTGTGTAATATTGGGCGGGAACCCACATTTATTACTAGTAACAGGCAGGAGGTTCCAGACGTGACCCTTGCCTCAAATAATATTCTTCATATGGTTAAAAATTGGAGGGTGGATAAGGAACACTCCTTTTCTGATCATCGATATTTAGCCTATAGCCTCGATATTCACCCTGCTACCCGGGAAGCCTTCAGGAACCCTAGAAGGACCAACTGGAGCAAATATGGGGAATTATTGGAGGAAATGTTACCGATGAGGGCTATGGAGCCCCCGACGACCGTTGGGGAGCTGGAGGACATGGTGGCTAGCATTACTAGCACATGCAACCGATCCTTTCGCGCTGCCTGCCCACTGGCTAGGCTTAGGGGTAGGCAAAAACCGGTATGGTGGTCCAGGGAACTGGGAACCTATCGTAAGGCTTGTAGGATAGCCTTTAATAGAGCCAAAAATACAAGGGAGGCTCAGGATTGGGACTCCTATAAGGAGAAACTCGGAATTTATAAGAAAGAATTAAGAAAGGCACAAAGGAGGTCTTGGAGAATCTTCTGTGATAATATGGAAGAGGTATCCGAAACCTCCCGCCTTAGGAAGATTCTTTCCAAAAGTACATCTAGTCCTAGTTTTTTGATAAAACCGGACGGATCTTGGATAGCTTCTAGTGGAGAATCTCTGGAGCTTCGCTTCGAGACACACTTCCCAGGGAGCTTTGAAGACCTGTTGGTGCGTAGCAATCATCCGGAATCACTGTCAGTAACCACAGAGGATATCGTAACCAGAAAACGGATCCTATGGGCACTGAGGGGTTTTAAACCATTTAAATCGGCTGGTCCGGATCAAATTATACCAGCGGAACTTCAAAACAACTCAGAATTTATTCTTCCCTACCTGGAAGCTATATTCAAAGGGTGTTTGAAGCTGGGATATATTCCTAGGTACTGGACGGAGGTCAATGTGGTGTTCATACCCAAAGCGGGGAAAAGCTCACATGTCTATCCTAAGGACCTAAGACCAATAACTCTATCATCCTTTCTTTTGAAAACCTTGGAAATGCTGCTGGATGTATACATCAGAGATAAAATAGGTGCCAGGAAGTGGGCATCGTCTCAGCATGCGTACACAAAGGGTAGATCTGTGGACACTGCTCTGCACGCCTTGGTGTCTACGATTGAGAAATCGATTAATTCGAAGGAATTCTGTTTGGTGGCCTTCCTGGATATAGAAGGCGCCTTTAATAATGTGAAAGCGGAGGCAATCAAGGAGGGATTGTCATTTTTGGAGGTGGACGTTCCTCTGATAGGGTTAATCAATTATATGCTGGGAAGCAGGATTGTTAGCTCGAAGTTGGGGGACTCCACCTTCAAGAGGCGAGTAACTAGGGGAACTCCGCAGGGGGGTTCTGTCCCCTCTTCTCTGGAACATAGTGGTAAACGGGTTACTACTTGAATTGGAGAGAGAGGGTATTGAATTTATCGCGTACGCAGGTGACGTAGCTTTAGCTGTTACCGGGAAATTCCTGGGCACGATTGTAGACGTAATGCAGAATGCGCTTACCATCGTTACGAAATGGGCTGGCAAATGTGGACTTGGTATTAACCCGTCCAAGACAGAGCTGGTACTCTTTACTAAGAAATACAAAATCCCGGTAGTTGTCCCTCCTACCTTAAATGGCACGAGACTTGCTTTTACTGATAGAGCTAGATATCTGGGCATTATCTTGGACAGTAAGCTTAGTTGGAAGCCCAACATGTTGGAGAGAATAAACAAAGCTACTATTGCTTTGTACTCCTGTAGGAACGCCATTGGTCATAGATGGGGTCTGAAGCCGGAGCTGGTACACTGGCTCTACACCGCCGTAGTGAGACCTGTACTCATGTACGGGGTGGGTGTTTGGTGGCCAGCTCTGGACAAGGTAACTTACAAAAGTAAGATTGAGAGAGTGCAAATAACGGCCTGCATGCTTGTTAGCGGGGCATTGAGGTCGACACCGACAAGTGCCTTAGAGGTTATGTTGCACCTTCTTTCGGTCGACATTTTTGGCAAACAGATGGCGGCAAATACGGCTGTACGACTTGCAGCCGTCTCTCAGTGGAGGTGTCCTAGTATAGGACACTCTTCTATTGTCAGATCGTTGAAGGATGAGCTGGCGAATCTTGACTACATTAAACCTACTCTACGCTTCGAGAAGCGATTTCGGACCTCATTCCCTTCAAGGGAATCCTGGAGGAATAGACCGTTATCGGAAACCGAAGCTTGCAATTTTTCACAGATGGCTCCAAGCTAGACGGCAAAGTAGGAGCTGGAGTATTCTGTGACAAATTAAATGTAAATATTTCTATTCGTCTCCCTGATTACTGCAGCGTGTACCAAGCTGAAGTCGTAGCGATTGAGGAGGTCATGACGTGGTTGAAGCATAATGTGTTATACTCAGACGATATCACAATCTATGTGGACAGTCAAGCGGCGATCCGGTCGTTAGAATCGGTGTCTTTGGTGTCACGGGTGGCGTTGAGTTATCACTCATCTCTAAATGAGATGGGTGAGCATTTCAACATCCAGGTAGTCTGGGTCCCAGGTCACTCGGGCGTCATGGGGAACTGCAGGGCAGATGAATTTGCTAGGCATGGTACGACTCTCCAGCTGCAACCGGAAAGGGCAAGTCTGGGGAGGCCTATCACAGCGCTGAGACAAGCACTTGGGAAGCAGACGCTATCCTCAGCGGGGGAAACTTGGTCTAACGCCCTCACCTGTAGAGTTGCAAGACAAGTTTGGCCAAAGCTGGACTTGGGGCGCACTAGGGCATTAATATCCTTACGCAGACGTGAATTAAGAACGGTCGTAGGAATTCTCACGGGACACTGCCTTTTTGGAGAACATGCAAGAAGGCTGGGTCTGGAGGCTAATGACTTCTGCAGAAGCTGCTTGGACGAAGAGGAGGAAGAGACGTTGGTCCACTTCCTTTGCTCGTGTCCAGCATTGGCTCTCAGAAGGCACAAACACTTAGGTAAGTTCAGGATGGACTGCCTCTCGGATCTCGAAAACATTAAAGTGCGGGACGTCTTACGCTACATAAGTAGCTCGAAATGGTTCCAATAGGGGTAAAAGGGGATACATCCTGTGGTATTACAATGGACCGTCACCGGTCTAAGTGTGCGTAAGCAGCCACTCCAACCTAACCTAACCTACAGCAACATAAAGTAATAGAATTGTTAAGTAAAGTGGGATTTCACAAATACCACCCGAATCACGAAATATCTTGGAACCCTGACACTGATACCTTCGGATTCAAAATAAACATAAAGAAAGCAAAATCAGAAATCGCCACCAAAAGAAAATTATTATCCGAGGTGTCACAATTATTTGCTCCTTTGGAGTGGTTGTGTTCGATCATTATAGTAGTCAAAATATTACTCCAACAACTTTGGTTAATAGGATTATCTTGAAATGAGCCATTACTACGAGACATATCACTGAGATGGAGCACTTATAAAAAATTCTTTGTCTACGTTAGAACAAATAAAATTACCGAGGTGGGTGAAAACTTCTAACAATTCACCCATAGAATTGCACGGGTTTCGCAACGCATCTGAACATGTATATGCAGCATAAATATATTGTTATCCAAAGAGAAATCAAAAACAAAGGTCGCTCCAATAAAAACAAAACTAACAATTCCTAAATTAGAAATGTGTGGCGCCTTTTTACTTGCAAGATTGATGGACTGATTCAATGGTCGTACTCGCTTGGATCACGCTTGGTCAAATGATGAAAACATCCCTTGATCCTTACACATAATCACATCGAATATATTGTACGGTTCTCAAATTTTGAATTATAAATTGAAGAAATTTGGTCAGACAACCAATATTCAAGCAACAACTAATAGGTAATTTACCGGAAGCAAGATTAGGTCCTGCTCGTCCATTTTTAAAGTCAGGAGTTGATTACGCCGAGCCATTCAATTTAAGGTAGATGCAATAAATCGTAAAAAGGCTACCTTGCAATTTTTGTCTGTGGAATATGTACCAATATTTTTTGCGATAATGGTACCAATTTTGTTGTTGCTATCATGACAATGGGATTAAAAATATTGGAAATTATGGAACATATTGCTATACACGAAATAGCTTCAAACATTGATAACTTTGCGGATGTATGAATTTGAATTTTTTATTTAAATTTTAATTCAAGTTAATTATTGAAATAAATACTTTTTTTTAAGTTTTAATTTTATTAAATTTCAATTTTTAACAATTTTTTAATTTACACAATTTATTTGTTGTTGACTGATCAATCGCTTTACTTGTAATGTCTCCCTTTATTTTACACCAGATATTTATATTCTTCTACATTATTTTTTATGGTTGACAATAATACAATCTACCTTAATTGTGGTATAATAAATTACATTTTTGTTTATAATTGTGCTGACTAAAATTGTAGTAGCTTAACAAAATGTTGTCAACAAAAAGGTGTCAAAAATATATTAATTTAATTGACTAAAATTATAAAGTTAAATGGTAAGCTTGTACATATGTATGTTAAATTAATCTAAATTTAATTAATTACAGAAGCTCAATTAATTTGTACCTAATTTGTTCTACCTTTAGATTTGCGGTAAAAGATAAAAATATCCAAACAAAATTGAAGGTTGTTGACCTTGAACTTCAACAATTGGCAACAATATGAATAAGTAATAAGTGTCAATGATAATAAACAAAGTAGGTAATAAATTTTTAAAAGATTCTAAGTTACATAATTGATTTTAGTTAAATATTTTAAATTTTAGGAGAATCATTATTCAGCTGCAAACAAACATTGTAACATCTACTGTGGAACATGGTACTAAATGACATTTTATTCCATCGGAAGCACCGCATTTTAGGGGATTGTGGAAGAGCACAGTAAAATATAATTTGAAAAGAGTGATAGGAGAAGCAACCTTAACATTCGAAGAATTAACAACATTAACTTGCCAAATAGAGACTTTCCTCCGTTGTCCCGATCCGACCGTTTTGACTCCAGTCTACATTTTAATTGGAGATGCTGTCATAACCCATCCTGAAGTGAAATCAATGAAAATTGGTCCAAAAAATGAAAGAAAACTTTTGGAAAAAAGGTCGCCAGAATGTATGCTGAAGTCATACTTGAAGAATATGGACACTGATCTCAACAAAACTTACCTCAAAACAATTAATTCAGTAACTAAGTTACACAAGGTTGAGAATAAATACATCGTGCGGTCATAAATACGAGTAAACAACACAAAACCATGTGTCGTAATCTTGTGTGATTAATAAGTTATCAAAAGCCTTTGCAAACCGCATCCAAGGTGATTGCAATACCTTTATTGATCACGCATTGTCTAGTTTTGAAAATTGTTTCCATATTCTCTATTGTGATACCGACCTAAGTGAAGTCAGTGAAGTTAGCCCGAGGCCGAACTTTTGGTTCATTTCTCGGATAAAATATAGCCATCCCGAAAAAGTGTAAATTTTGTAAAAAGTGTAGGCTCATCCCGAAAAAAATATTATAATTAAAATGTATCTAACACGAAAAAAAGGTCAAGTTTAAACCAAATGAATACTAGTAAATTTCTTAAAAAATATGTGTAACAAAAAATATAAATTCCTTTAAGAGTAAAGCCGTTCAACATATTGTACAAATCATATATAAATTTATGTTCTGCTGGTAGAGTACTCATTTACTATGAAGAAACCTTAAATTATATACAGCCAATACTAGAGATATAGTTAAATGGTTTTTTATATGGACATATAGGCCATGATACTAGCAAACAGCCGGCCAACACCTCAGGTCCATATCATGAGGATAAACATATGTTTTCGAAAAATTTGTATTTTTAGTGTAGCGTGTGTGATATGGAGAAACCTTAAATTATATACAGCCAATACTAGTGATATAGCTTAATAGATTTTTTGTATGGACGAATAGGAGCCAGCTATAGCTTCAAATATGTTTCAAAATGCTGGAGGGAGGTTCGGGTGATTTTTATCCCAAAAGCGGGAGAAAGATCCCCAGAGGAGATTAGGTCTTATAGACCTATTAGCCTCACATCATTTTTACTGAAAACCATGGAGGAAACACTGTGACTTTGTATCAGATCCAACACTCTCCAAAGATACCATCTGGACACTAGGCAGCACGCCTACCAAGCAGGGAAATCAACAGAAACGGCTCCACAGGAGCTGACATCGGAAATCGAAGATACGCTTCGGAATAAAGAATTGCTTTGCTATGCTCCTTCATTGATATCCGCATGGAGCTTTTGATAATACTAGTTTCGAGGTAATTCAGGAACAATCACTAACAAGGGGGTATAGACCCATCCATCGTAAGGTGGATAATAAACATGCTAAAAAACAGGAGGATTACGGCCTCTTTTGGAGACAAAACCATCACCATAGCGGCCACCAGGGGTTGCCCCAGGGAGGTGTTCTCTCTCCCTTATTGTGGCTGATCGTGATGGATCAATTACTTAACAGACTGAGAAATTTAGACTTCTCGAACATTACCTATGCGGACGACCTAGTCTTGATGGTTAGGGGCACATTCGCAAATACAGTAGGGGAAATAATGCAACAAGCCCTAGAGGTAGTAAATGATAGGTGCACGGAGGTGGGCCTTACGATACATCCCAACAAGGTCAACTGCACCCTCTTTACTAACCGAAGGAAAACTGTCCTCCCGCCGATAGCCCTGGGGGGGGGGGGTGACTCTCCAACTGTCAACAGAGGTTAAATATCTGGGTGTCGTACTTGATCAGAAATTGACAAGGAATCTCCACTTAAATCATATCACAAACAAGCGGAATAAGGCCTACTTCATCTGCCAAAGAATGATTGGCAAAACGTGGAGACTGAGCCCACAAATGTTGGTTTGGCTCTACCGGGCCGTCGTAAGACCTATGGTCTCTTACGCGTCGTTTGTGTGGTGGCCAAAGACGGATCAGACTGGTGCACGGAGAATACTGGACAATATCCAGAGGTTAATCTGTGTGGGTGCAACTGTAGCAATGAGGACTTGTCCAATAGCTGCTCACCACTACACCTGCACATTAAAAAAGTAGCCGGTTAATTATAGCCAAAATTAAAACCATAAGGCCAGGACACAACACTATACTGCATAAATTAAATTTTAAAGATGAATTGATCCAACTATCGGATTTGATGGTAAGAACAATCGACTGTCGGAGGAATTTTACTATTAGTTTGCCGGATAGGGCACTGGTAGAGAATATTATCTCCTCCCTCCCCCGCCATGCTTCTGTATGGTATACGGATGGGTCAAAAACAGATGGGGGTACCGGTGCAGGGATAGTCGGGCCCGACCTAGAACTATGCATACCACTGGGTAGCACCCCACAGTTTTTCACGCAGAGACCTTTGCTATTGAGGTATGTGTGCTTCAATGTCTCAAAAAGAAATATAAGAAGACCGAGATCTATATAATCTCGGACAGCCAGGTAACTCTGCTAGCCTTAGGAGCTTCAGTGTTCAACTCGAAATTGATCTGAAGCTGCTACTGTAATTTATTAGAACTGGGTAAAGCAAATACAGTCACCCTTTGTGGTCTCCTGGCCACTCCACCATTAGAGGAAATGAGGCAGCAGACCGATGTGCAAAAAATGGGAGCAAGCCGAGATTTCCTGGGTCCCAGTCCTAGTATTGCTTTCTCCAAAAGCCACTTGGCAGATGGTATAAGGGACTGGGAGCAGAACTATAGGAAATTACACTGGGAGTCCTCCATTGGGATAAGGCAGTCCAAGAAATTATTCAGTTATAATAATATACGTCTGGGAGAGGCACCGAGGATGGACCGCCAATCCCTAAACTCCCTTACCTGGTTTTTAATAGGGCACGTCCTAACATAAAATGTAAACATCGGAACACCTTCTATTCACATGCGAAGCGCTATCATCCTAAAAAGATTCAAGTTACCGCCAAAAAAAAAAAAGTCAAATCTGTCATATGAGATGAACAATAAGATTTTATTAGTGATATCAATAAAGGCTGTAGTGGGTTAAAATGAAAGATGCAATGAATTCCTGTTAATAATTCCAAATTTTAAAAGGACGCTATTAACATGCTAACGACATAATGACACTAGTTTTCGTTAATAAATACGAGTAGCTTTTGATGTATATTTTTACAAAAAATCCTTGCATATCGTTGACGTATATTTTTACAGGAAATCCTTGCTCGTAAAAAGAAATAATATCTATCAATATCAAATTAAATATTGGTGATAAATTTATCGACAAAGAAATTGAGGTTGCAGAGCAATTTAATAAAATCTTTAATGAAGTGGTTTCGGAAAAGAAAAATCTATTGGTACAAAGTGTAACCACGAATAATTGACTGTACGTACTGCAATCGGTTTTGCCACGATCATCATTGCGATCCTTCGATCCGGTAACACAAGATGATATATCCAATATCATCTTGAATTTGAAATCTAAAAGTGAATTTGAAATCTAAAAGCAAAATGTAAACCGTTTGGTACCAATAATTACTTCTGCTATAAATAGTGCGATTGAGGAAAACACTTTTCCGGATAATTTAAAGGTTGCAAAAATTATTAATATTTTGAAAGGCGGCTCAAGAACCAATCCAAGCGACTATCGTCCCATATCAGTCCTACCAGTATTTTCCAAAATTTTCGAACGCGTTATACATAAGCAAATAACTAATTACTTAACAGAGCATGATCTTATTAACAGACATCAATATATTGTAGATTTCAACAAAACAGTGGCACTTTGTCTACCTGCCTTAATCTGATAAACACCTTGTACATGAATTTGGAAAATAAAAGGAAAGTTGGAGTTTTATATGTCGACCTTTCCTAAGCGTTTGATTGTATTAATCATAAAATGTTATTAACTAAATTGAAGATGATGCGCATTACAAAAGACTCTGCGCTTGGCAGAATGTACAGTATCCATCCTAGCCAATCCGAATGTTTTCACCTAAGGATGCTGTTGCAATATGTCCGTGGGCCAGACAAGTAATGTCTACTTATCAAGCAGCTGGCAAAGAATTTGGTCTACATGAAGATGACGAACAATAGAACCATACGTTAGCAGATGCAGTCGTTTCCAAATCACTTTTAAAATTAAGAGAACTATTCATGATCATTTTGTTATTTGGCTAACCGTCTGATCCTCTTCAATTATGGCAAGCTTTTCGAGAAGACCTTCGTGAAAACATTCGTCATAGGGAGCGGCAACAAAGTAATGATATCACTTTACTTTGCTGAGACAGTGTTTTAAATGAGGGCCTCATAAAAATGATCAATCAATTGATCCTTTAAAAGCGATACTGAGATGCCCATTCGATGTCAACCAATTGAGTGACTTCATCTCAAATAATGTGATAAAGTTAGTACCCGACCAGCGATATGCCTATGATGAAATAATAAATAGTAAAATATTGTTCATCGCGATGCTCCTGGTGGAACAGGGAAAACGTTCTTGATCAATTTAATTTTAGCTAAAGTTAGATCAACAGATAAAATCGCTTTCGCAGTTGCTTCATTTGGAATGGCAAACACAATGTTCAACAGCGGAAAGCCGCCCGTTCTACTTATAAATTGCCTATAAATGTTTCCTTCCAACAAGAAAAAGTATGCGCAATTCATAAAAATGAACCACTAGGAAAAGTCCTCCAAGAAGTTGATCTAATTATGTGGGATGAGTATACAATGAGCCATCGATCGCACATTGAAGCTGTAAACAGAACTTTGAACTATATTAGGAATTCAGAAAAAGCAAAGATGGATTGTCACCTTGGTCTTCACTCGAGACTTTCGCCAAACACTGCCTGTAATCTCCAAAGGAACGCGAGCGAACATTATTAAAGGGTGCTTAAAATCATCACCTCTGTCAATTTCAATTTAAACCGTTATATAACCGGGAGGTGGTGGCTATAATTTGTCGGGTCAATTATTAAAATTAGGCGATGGCAAAGTGCCTGAACAAAATGGCCCAATTAAAATTGGCAGCGAGTTAGGAAAGACTGTAACAACTCTTAATGAGTTGATATTAAATATTTATCTAGTATAAGATAAGTTGCCATAAGGTTATAAAATCTGCACCTTTGAAAATAGAAGAGTTCTTTTGGAAGCTGCCTTTATAGGAAATGTTCTACTTGGCCACATTGATTTACCATACATCACTGAAAACAACCGGTGTGAAGTTTTTGGACACTTTTTTGGACAAAAATTTATGCGATTCTACATTGTGGATTTTTTGGACAAAATAAAAAATAAGTTTTTGGACAAATGTTTATGCGAGTGTACATACTTATTTTAACAATTATTAACCAAAAATAAAAGTATTCAAATAAAACAAGCCTCAAATAATTTCTAGCACTCATTTCCAAAATGCTTTTCAACAAATCAGTCCAGCACCACTTTCATATTTTGATATGAGTTGTAGGGCTCTTGCAAAAAAATTTAGAAAATTAACGAATTTCGTTTGGAATAAGGACGTTGTTCTCTATTATACCAAATGGAGAACAACGTCCTTGTTCCAAACGAAATTCTGCGATTTATTAACAACATTCAAAATTTTTTTGCAAGAGCCCTACGGCTCATATCCGAATGGCACTGAGTGATTTCAATTCCGCAATGTATGCCCTTTACAACCTATATAGTCACTATATGAGCCAATCTCTGAGATTCGTGCTATTTGGTATAATAGAAAACAACGTCCTTGTTCCAAACGAAATTCGTCGATTTATTAATATTCAAAATTTTTTTGCAAGAGCCCTACGGCTCATATCAAAATGACACTGAGTGATTTAAATTCCGCAATGTATGCCCTTTACAACCTATATAGTCACTATATGAGCCAATCTCTGAGATTCGTGCTATTTGGTATAATAGAGAACAACATCCTTGTTCCAAACGAAATTCAGCGATTTATTAACTTTCAAAATATTTTTGCAAGAGCCCTACGGCTCATATCAAAATGGCACTGAGTGATTTCAATTCCGCAATGTATGCCCTTTACAACCTATATAGTCAATATATGAGCCAATCTCTGAGATTCGTGCTATTTGGTATAATATAAAACAACGTCCTTGTTCCAAACGAAATTCGGCGATTTATTAATATTCAAAATTTTTTTGCAAGAGCACTACGGCTCATATCAAAATGCGGCTCATATCAAAATACAACCTATATAGTCACTATATGAGCCAATCTCTGAGATTTTTGCTATTTGGTATAATAGAGAGCAACGTCCTTATTCCAAACGAAATTCGTCGATTTATTAACTTCAAAATTTTTTTGAAAGAGCCCTACGGCTCATATCAAAATGGCACTGAGTGATTTAAATTCCGCAATGTATGCCCTTTACAACCTATATAGTCACTATATGAGCCAATCTCTAAAATTTTCGCTATTTGGTATAATAGAGAACAACGTCCTTGTTCCAAACGAAATTCGTCGATTTATTAACAACTTTCAAAATTTTTTTGCAAAGGCCCTATGGGGCTTAATTCGTTGAATTGTTGAAAAGAAAATTAAAAATGATTGTTAGAAATTATTTGAGGCCTATTTTATTTGAATAACGTTATTTTTGTTAAATACACTGTTAAAGGATGTACACCCGCATAAATATATGTCCAAAAACTTAATTTTTCTAAAATCTTAATTTTGTCCAAAAACTTCACAGTACACTCGCTTAAATTTTTGTCCCAAAAAAAAAGTGTCCAAAAACTTCACACCGGTCTGAAAACATCTCAATTCATGTTAAAGGTTGAAGGCTCCGTTTTCATCGATCTCTGGATCTCGAACACCATTGACCATTTTAGAAATTACGGGAAGAGCGAGTAACCCTATTAATAGATTGACCAAATCATTTAACGTTGCGGAACATCAATTTGATTTCAACTTATCTAAAGACAGAGCTACAAGAAAAAAATAAAGATTTACTTCTTAAATTTTTAAAATTGTTTCATTCAAAATATGACAACTTCAAATAAAATTTAAATTTTATAAAATTTTATTATTTTAAATTTTTGTTTAATTTTAATATTATCACTTTCTTTCTCTGAAATCTTAAATATATTTACTAAAAATCGATTTCTTTAAATTATAAATAAATAAATACAATATTTGTTATTAAAACTAAAATTACGCAAATAATTTTGGGTTTCATATAATATTCTTTCACTAACCGGAGGTAAATTTGGAACGAATTTTTATAAATTGAAGGTCAACTGTATATATTCAAACAATGAACCTAATTTTGTAAAATACTAAACAGTTTTTATTTTTAGATACATTTCTAGAGATGCACGCGCAATTCAAATATGTGAAAATGTTTCTATCAAAACGTTTTCATGCACTTTGTTTACCTATGGACTCAAATAAAGGCAGCATTGATTTTAGAATACCGCTATTGTAATCTCCAATAATTATTGAATATTTATGATGATTAAAAATAAAAATAGTTTTTGTCCTTGGCCACTTAATTTCTCATACCTAATCGCTAATACTTAATTACTCATACCTGCCCTATATTTCTTTCACGAGCAGTTACGTGCCGATACGCCAAAATCGTCCTCTAGGTCATATTTTTTATGATTGAATAACTATTCGTAGCTAAACAATAAATTTCACACAATTAAATAATGTTTGCGTCGTATTTTAGTGCCACCGCCAATTTTAGTTATATGTATATAATATAAATAATTGTAAAAACTTGACGGTAGTTGGAGAATTTTAATTAAGAGATTTTATTTTGAAGGAATTTTGTACAACTGAAATTTTGAAACTTTTATAATTCTTGTGAAAATTAAAAAAAAAAAAAAATTCAATTTGTAAACCCCGTGACATTTATATACTAATATGCTTATACTATGATAAACGAAATACACTTGGATGATACATTGTTCCTCGGTATATTGTTTTACAATCGCTGCAAACAAAAAAGCTGGCAACGATAGTTAGCATACGTACAGGCATAACGAAAAAACAATTAAACTAATATTTACAACGTACGTATGTATGTCGATACAGTATTATTGCCACACGAAGGACAAGTATTATTCAGACAAGGACAAACGCGTAAAATTCAATCACCGATAAAAAGTAGCAAGATGATATGTAACCTTGAACAATGAAAACAAAACAAAAATTATTTTTATTGTATTTTCTTTATTTACAGACATTTTATTGTATAACATTTTCATGTCATATACATATATTATTAACGAGGAAAATTAATGAAAATTAATTTTCTTTGGTTCTTGTAATAGACCATGTAGATGATTATAAACCAGCCATTTGTTGATTCAAATATTGCTTGAGTGAATTTTCTCCGTAATGATAACGTGTTTACATAAAGTATATATATATATATATATATATATATATATATATATATATATATTTATATATATATATATTTATATATATATATATTTATATATATATATATATATATATATATATATATATATATATATATATATATATATATATATATATATATATATTTATATATATATATATATATATATATATATATATATATATATATATATATATATATCGATGCAATAATGCAATAAAACGATAACTCCGAAATGTAGATTTTCAGGGGTGAAGTTACGAAATTTCAATAGTTTTATTAAAATATTTCTTTAAACTTAAATAAATTGTGCAGGAAGGAGGTCACCTAGACGAAAGCTAGTGACCTACATCGATTGAGCTACATTAACAAATTTTCAAAACGCTTTTATCCAATAAGGCATTAACTATCGTGTTATTGCATGCATAGAATAATACAGGTGACAGTTGTTTTCCGCACAAATCGCCAAATTTACTCGACTGGATTGAATTTAGCCGATAGTAAAAAAAAAAAAAAAAGAAATCAAAATAATGCCACCGGAATATTTAAACGATATTTAAAGAGATATTGTTTATAATTTGATAAAGAGAAAAAATTAAGAGAAAAGCTAAATTTGAGAGAAGATCTAGAGAGACAGTTACACAGGTGAATAAAATGGTGAACTTATACAATGGCAGCGAATTTAAAATAATAATATTAATAGTAATAATATATTATATATATATATATATATATATATATATATATATATATATATATATATATATATATATATATATATATATATATATATATATATATATATATATATATATATATATATATATATATATATATATATATATATATATATTTATAATGGGGAAATACATTTTATTAAGAAGACTGGCCAAAATGAATTATATATATATATATATATATATATATATATATATATATATATATATATATATATATATATATATATATATATATATATATATATATATGTATATATATATATATATATATATATATATATATATATATATATATATATATATATATATATATATATATATATATATATATATAAAATTAGCACCACTTGCGGCCCTTATAATTTTTGAATAATATCGTATTTGCTCTTTAAATCGACCGTATCACTTTTCGGATCATGTTTTTTCTTTAAACGTGATCGCATTTCGGCGGCAGACATTTTTAAATTTAAACTTGATATGTTTGGTACATCAGAGGGTTGAA
Source organism: Tipula vernalis (assembly GCA_958295665.1). Classification (NCBI taxonomy): domain Eukaryota; kingdom Metazoa; phylum Arthropoda; class Insecta; order Diptera; family Tipulidae; genus Tipula; species Tipula vernalis. Next base: position 2,080,609 of record OY282561.1, read on the forward strand.
GTGCAGAGGCAGGCTTTGTGGTGGAATTCGGTGATACCGTATTGGTAACTGGTATAATCGGAGTAGTTTTTGAATCAAGGCCATCCATATTGGTTGTATTTTTTTGCTGTCCATTACTTTGAACAGGCTCTACCTTAACTGTATTGTTAGATGACGGGGTCATATGATTATTATTATTATTATTATTAAATATATCTGATTTATTGGAATCGGATTTTATCGAAATACTTGGCGATGACGGTGTACTTCTATTTTTATTTAAATTATTACTATCACAATTATTGACGGCCGTCTCATATTGGGAATTATTATTATTGTTACCTGGGACTGAAGAGCTTTGTTGAATCACATATTTACTAACAATTTCATTATTTTTTGTCACTTCTACACCATTATCCACCAATAATAGGCGTACTTCATCCGCCATCGCTTTTATCCGTTGCACAACTTGTTTATGTGTTTCGTTACCGATATTTACACCATTTACTTCTAGTATACGATCACCTTCTCGCATACCAGAATATTCAGCTGGTGAATTACTATCCACCTTCCCGATGTATTGTCCAGGTTTCCCCTTTTCAGAATGTAAATTAAATCCATATCCATCAAAATCGGCTCGCTTTATTATGTGACAAAGTCTTGCTATAATTTCGTCTACACGTGCAGTTGATTCCATCGTTGTTGGATTAGTCGTTGTCGTGTTTGTTATACCTTCATTATATTGTTCTGTCGACATTTTGAACTGAAAAAAATAAATTAAAAAAAAAAAAATGTATATGAATGTATGCAAATTTACGTGCAAATATTTTAATGAGGATGGCTTATAAAATATGCACGATCACTTTGCGCACTGTATGGTATGTATATAAATTGAATATTAGTCACGATAATTCATATTTTTAATAATACTATTTGTTATGCGATTACAAAAGCCTCCACGAAGGTCATATTTAAAACACAATTGAAAAACACTTACATAATAATTATTTATGTATTTATCTTCAATATAATAATATGTACTACAGTATTCACTTTTGATGTTCGCTTGTACAAAAAAAAAAATCTTCAACGTTTCGACGGAAAGTATTCCAGCATAACAGGTAAAATATTTATAATTTTTTTTTTTTTTTCAATTTTATCAAGAAATACAACAATATGGATCGCAAGGTGCACGTTTTCCGCGATCTCACTCAAACGAACGAAGTAATACTGAACAAACTCCAAATATTATAAGCGAATGACAAAAAAATGGTAAAATCCCCAAACTACCACAATATAAAATAAATAAAAAACTAAACAACAAAATATTGGATATATGTATTTGTGCATTTCTCCCAAGCCAGAGGTGGCGACGGATTATACAGAAACCTTTGTTTATTACATGTTAACATAAAAATAGTACACGCCCTTGATTAAATCTAACATTCCAATGAAATTTCATCAACCTTTTTTGTGTACGAAACAGCATCTTAAACAAATATAAATACCAAACGACCTTGGAGTTCCAAGACGTATGTGTAAAAAATAAGTCAATTCCAATTTATATGTTATTTTTACATATATCCCAACCCAACATAAATTGATTTCTGTATTTGATTTGTGCGCCTTTCCTTATCTTATCGCAAATTTTTGTATATACATATTTAAAATAAACAACTCAGCTATAATACGTATTTATACGTAATCGAGACACTTTACGCCGAGACCTTGGATGATTCGATATGATCATAAAAAAAATTGTAACTGATTAAAAACGAGTATGAATTTTTAATTGGCGATCATGCCAGTTTGCTTGAATATTAAATTAGACTGTTGATGAGAATTGGTCAGAATATATACCAATAATGCTAACTGATGTAGATTTCCTGTATGTGTGGCGTATCGTATTTAACAAAAAAATAAAAAATAAATAATATATATATATATTATATATATATATATATATATATATATATATATATATATATATATATATATATATATATATATATATATATATATATATATATATATATATATATATATATATATACATCTACATATATAACCTAATTTTTAACCAAATAAAACGGTGATGGATAGTTTGCCATTATTTACCCGATACATAATAAAATAAGGATTGGAATATACAAGTAAATCTTCATCGTCAGATATTGACATCTGTACACAAATATTTCAACTAACATCAAAACATAATATGTGTGTATACAACGTTGTCAATTTAAAGTTAAATAGACAAAACAAAAAATTATCAAAACTATGTACAATAATAATCGAGGAATGGAATGTATATAATATAACATTTATTAGCACAATCAGTTAACACATTCGATACTAATTTTGTGGAATGCGACGGCATCATAAGAATATTACGGTTTACTCATTTGATTAGAATTCGGCGGTCTTACGAAACTACTCTCCCAATTAATTTGCTACTAGAATTCTGGATGCGGGTGTGCTTGGTCTTGATTCTTATGAAATCAACTTGGCAAGATGTCCAATATCTGTGATAACAATTTAAAGTCAACCCATAAGTTGATTTTATAAGAACTAAACAATTAAGACCTATTGATCGAAGAATTACGAAGATTTAAATTTTAAAATTGATGCCACGATAATTTATATCAGGCATTTAATGATCCCGAGAAGCACACACACACACACACACATGTGATTTCCTTAGTCTTACTTACTTTCTAACAAAGAAGGTTCCAGCGAAAAATTATTTTTAATGAAAGGCTTTAGATTTAATTTAAGTACAACTACACTTTTACGTTTTCTTTGAATTTATGTAGACACTTTTCATAAAGAACATTTTAATTCAGAGTTTGTGAAATGTGCATATCTCCGACGAACGACTCCAATTGATTCCGATGTCTTTACATTGGTTAGTAAAGAGTTCCACAGAACGATTCCAGCAATTTCGTGATATTATTAAACTTTATCATATACCTAAATATAAAGGCTCTTTATTTTTTATGATTTTAAGTACTCAAGTCGAATTTCTAATGCCAACTTTAAACAAATTACGCTTAATCTCTCGTGAAGAATAACTGGACATAGACCATAATTTTCGCAAAGAAATATTTATTCTTTTCCTCATTTCAATTATATGCTTCTCAAAATTAAGCTCCCAGTCCAAGTGAATGCCGAAATTTTTCACAGTTTTAGAGAAAGGTACAACTTGACCATTAACATCAATTTTGGGTAGACATTCTAAATTAATCTGTTTATTTGACACTAAGATATATTGGGTCTTTATTAGCGTGTTTTTTTATTAGCTCCGGATAGCAAGCTATCGGGAGCACAAGGGAAATTTCTATTGAAAGTTGTTCTATTATACACATGTGTCGCTAATAAACAAAAAACTAAAATTTTACCTAACTTCATGCAGTTGTATGACATTTCTTCCGAATAAAAAATTGGACTAAAAATATCTAAAAATTTTCGGGAGATTGTTGAGGAATACGGAAATGTAGTAGCTGCAAAGAGATTTTTAAAAGCTGGAAAGCAAAAGGATAATCGAAATGCATCATTATCGGAAGGTGACGAAGATAAATAATATTTTGATGAAATGGACATGCCTGGTACAAAAGTCAAGTCGATTCAAAACAAAGAATTGCTGTACGTATTCTACGTATACGTGAAGACACAGCTTAATATCACAGAAATCTGAACCCCAATTCGGCATATTATGATCCAAAACACGTTCTATGAAGAATATTCCTGATCCAAAATCACATCCTGAAGAGTAAATAATTTTTGTTTATTAAGTTTAGAATTAAATAAATTAATTAATTTGATTATTTTAGAGTTCAGTTTTGTACTGGAGAAATGGAAAAATATTCTAAAGCAGAACTATTTGCTTGGGAAGCTTATGGAAAAATATTCTCCAAGTGGAAAAATCATTAAAGGACAAGAGAAACAAATCATTCGAAGCCGATATGAAAAGATGTACATATATTTGAATAATCACTGAATATATTAAAAATAATCCAACATGTATAGGATATATAGGATATTCACAAGTTGTTAAAATAGTAAACAAAGTAGGTATTTACGGATCAAAGGAAAGAGAAGTTTAATGCCTTAATAAGCTCAACTGCGTCAATATTTCTGAAAGAAATTAGTCGGATGTTGTCAATAAATCATGGTCATTACACGAACTACTAGCGAATGTAATTGGTGATTGGTTACTGGCGTTACAGAAATGCCAGTTAAGTTTATTGGGCTGGGTGTCTGCAAAACAATTACCTGATTATTACCGAAACCCAACTTTGAAAGTAGATTCCACAAAGATTTCTGAAGCAATTTTAATATGTTGTTCAAAAATGCTGATTTTGTCATTCTAATAGCACCAGTAACTATAGATTTCTTAATTTTTTGAATTCTTGAAACGCAATATCGTTTCTAGAAAGTTTGAAATATGAAAACGCAAAGTCTCGTAAATTAATTAACAAATTTACTGTAGTATTAAACCAAACGGGCTTCTTCTTAATACAGTTGCAGCTTCTCGTCCACAGATTGTTCAGAAATTAGCTGCTTCCCCGGTAGAATACAACAGTAACACGAACCATTTTGACGCGATAAATGACATCCATTTGCAAAACACATGGGTATAGTATTAATAACCTTACAATTAAGACTATACAAAATAGCAAGAAAATTTTTAGGAATAGAGCTACAGTGACGAGCAAAATTGGACGAATGTATTCGGTTTCCCGTTTCCACGCAAACGCATTATTTTATTATACGCATTGCAACAAAAAGTTTTGTAAATTTTTTTAACTATATGTCTGTTATATTTAAAAATAATTATAAAAATAAATTTATTAGATGTACTCAAAAATAGTACGTAAATAACTCACCGAAGAACATTCTTCCAATTTTGCTCGTTTTCATATTTTTAAATTTATTGTTCTATAGTTAACGGTACTTTATGTTATCGTGTCATCTCATGTTTAAACCGGCTATTGCGATTTATTTTATTAGTTATTTGTGCGTTGTCGAGTGTGTAGTGCAGTGCATTCATTTATTTTTTAGAAAATTTAAGTATGAAGAAAATATCTTCAGAATTAGAAAATTCTATTAAAGTATTAATAGAAAAAGGGTATTCTTCTCGAAATATAGCAAGCCTATGTAAGGTTTCGCATTCAACTGTGCAACAAGTTGGCCAACGAAGCGGTTTTGGGCATACAAAAGGCGTCAAAGGGAGGCGCAGATTACTGACCGACCGAGATGCTCGCCTAATGGAGCGTCATTTGAACGAGAAAACGTCAACCAGTAGGGTTAAAACACCTTTAGAGGCCGCTAAAGCGATAAATAAATCTGCTAGTGAATGGACAACTCGAAGGGCGCTGAAAAGAATTGGGTTTGTGAGCAGTGTAAAGCAAAAGAAACCCCCAGGGGGGGTCTATTACGAAATTTTTCGATTTCGGATTTTTACGATATCGAAAAAATTCGATACGCCCCGGATTTACCCTATTATGAAACTTGGAAAATCGAATTTGTAATATTATTTATAATTATAAATATTACAATATTATAAATAATATTTAGTTTATTTAAAATTGAATAAATCATTTACAAAAACGTATTTTTCACAAAAACACAAAATACCATAAATTTTACAAAATCCGTCAACTAAATAGCAGTCGAATTTTGCCATGTACGTTCGAAAAAATCCGATACGAATTTCCTTTTTTTGTTTCATAATAGGACGAATTTTTTCGATATCGTAGAAATCCGAAATCGAAAAATTTCATAATAGGCCCCCTGCTTTGTCGGATAAAAATATAAAAGCTCGTCTACTGTTTGCGAAAGAACATAGATCATGGTCCGTTGAAGATTGGAAAAAGGTTATATGGTCAGACGAAACCAAAATTAATCGTTTTCAGTCAGATGGTAAAGAGTATTACTGGCATAGGCCTGGCGAGAAATTGCAGAAACATCAAGTTAAGCAAACAATGAAACATGGTGGAAGAAATTTGATGGTTTGGGGCTGTTTCACTTGGGCGAGCACATGGCCATTAACTAAAATAGATGGTATAATGAAGAAGGAAGATTATTTAACCATTTTAAAAAACAATTTGCCAAATTGTATTGACCAATGTGCCTACCCCGTTCATGAAATTGTATTTCAACAAGACGGCGACCCCAAACACACTGCCAAAATAGTTCAAAAATGGTTAACTGAACAACAGTTTACTACTTTAAAATGGCCAGCGCAAAGCCCGGATTTAAATCCGATAGAGAATTTATGGGCAATTCTCAAACGACGATTGCGGGATTATGATCAACCCCCACAAACAGTCAGTGAACTATGGGATCGAGTAAACGTGGAATGGAGTAAAATTCCATCGTCCACACTAGAGAAATTGGTAGAAAGCATGCCAAAAAGGGTAACAAGTGTCATTGCGAACAAAGGATTGTGGACGAAATACTAGAACAATAACAAAAAAATATAAAGTGGATTCGTGCAAAATTGGAATAATGTACTCAATTGGATTTCTTATTAGTTATTTAAGTTTTTATTTAAGAATTACTGTAATTTGTTTTATTTAGTTTTTAAAATAAACTATAAACAATAAAACTTACATTGCCTTATTTCTTTAACTGGTTGGATAAACTCATTAAATGCGAAAATAAGGAATCATCAAAATTATTCGACCATTTTTGCTCGCCAGTGTAGGTGAACCATTTCGTCATATTTATTAACAGCAAATTCCGATAAAAGCTCATCCATAATTTGGGAAATTCAGGACATTTAAGAACACCTCTATAGTAAAAAGGTTTTGTTTAACAAAAACTATTATCAAACCTCCACATTTAAACAAAGTTCTTTCAATTCTGACCAAACTAGAACCTGGAAGATCAAATTGTGAACTAGCATAATGATTCTTTAAAAAAATTTCAGAGAATAAACATGCATTTTAAAACCATCCCATCCCACAAGTTCCTCAGTTGATCAAATGTATTTTCCACACTTTTAACATTCTAGAGATATATGGAGCCCATCTTTCTTACTCAGAAAGGATTTCAAAACTGCTTTAGAATTAGATAATAAATCTAACGGTGTCTATCCCTATTTAAGAATTGTTTCAAATGTTCACTAGGCCTAATTCATTAGTTTTAACAACGAAGAATGCAAGGCTTCTTATCCTGCATCTTTCAGTATCCTCGTTAAAATATGATCCAATGACAGAGGCAATTCGTGAGTTACCTTTTGGTTCCCTAAATACAAAGTTCCCAATTCAAAACGTTCATCACTTAATGTCATTATACTAATTTTCGATGAAAACCAGAGGAGAAGGTTTAAAACATTATCATTACCGGCGGCGTAATCAAATTCAAAGAGCGCTAAAATTATAATTAATTGTTACGATAAAGGCGCGTTCATGTTCAACTCCTGTTTCTTAAGGAAATTAAGCGAACAGGAAAAATACGACTCGCAGTTATACATCACGATATACATGAACGATGTGGTACAAAATAAGTAAAATATTCTATCAGTAACTCGGTATCAACTACTCAATTTTTAGAGACATTGAACAAACTATAGTGGATAGTGAAGCAAGTGTTCCACATCTTTACCTATTAAGTAATTTATTAATAAAATACAGAAATAAATTTCAATTAGTTTAATTTAATATTATAATAAAATAACTAAACAAAGTCCCATTGAAACGGAACTGACCTCTATGTCATAAAGTGTTTTGCTAGCGTATTTCTCGTCCGAATCGCAGTCGAAGTTCCGTATAACTACCCTGCCTATACAAATTGTTGGCAACTCTCCATATTTCCCCCAGTCATCTGGTCGCATCTCACCTTGTTGATTATTTTCTTGATCGACCAGAGCAGGAAGATAACAATTTTTTGGTGATGAGGCGAGTTTTCTTTTTCGGCCTGACATAAATTATGTAGGAATACGGCTGCTTGTATTATTTTACCCACTGAGTCTGTCCGAGCTGTTAAAATTCCAAATTCATTTTCAATTACTCGACTGGCCCTTAATTTAAAGTAACTGAAAATGCATTTTTTATTATAATCTAATTTGCCTGTTGATTTTCCGGAATGTAGTATTGACATATAGGATTTCAATAATATAAGGTTTTAGGCCACTATACTCAGTAACTCGTAATTTAAGTAAATGTTGCTGCTAATTCAGTTTTTGATCCAGGATAGGGCGTCCAGCACTAAGGGTGTCCTCCTCGTAAAGCACAATACCCGTTTTGTTTGGGTTTACGCTAAATGCTTCCTGAACACGCCAATTCCATACTATATTGAGTGCATCCTGCATTGAGGTCAGAGGTGATTTCATTAAATTTTCCTATGATTATTATCGCCAAATCATTGGACATCATAACCATGGCAAAATGGGCAGTCAGAAAAGTCAGTGATCTATCAGTAACCAATGACGATAACAAAGGCGACAAAAAAACTCCTGGGGAAACCCCTTTATGGTCCTACCTTTAGCTTTGAATTTCAAGTCAATCAGTCGATCGTTTTTTTTTTTTATATAAAATATTATTTTATATCCATGTAAATTCAAAAATTCAAAAAGATTCAACCACGGAAACCAGCCAAGTGACTTTAAAGGTATAAAGTACAAATCGTACAAGTGAGGCCTTACATTAATTGCAAGAAACCGTGATACTTGAGAAAAACGAGTTTCTGTTTTATTTTTAATTTATTAATATGGTGTTAAACCACGTCATCTTATACGATCTATTATGAATGAGCACCTGCTCAAAACAGATTGTGTAAGCATGGGGTTGGTCCCTTTAATGCAAAATTTATGTTGGTAAATAAATAAATACAAAATTAAGCTGTAATGTTTCTATATTTCAACATGGAACGGATCCAAATTATTGTCGGAAACCTCTTTTCCCCTGGTGCCCCCTCTATTGAATCATAGAAAGCATTATCAAAAGCCCCCTCAATATCCACAAAGACATAAAGGTCGATTTTTTTAGAGCAATCGCTCTTTCAATCTTAGTGAATAGGCCGCTAAGACCCGTGACTGTAGATTTACCAGTTTGATACGTTAAATTTGTTCCAATGAATCCGATTTCTTAAAAGGCTGTGACTTCTCATTTTATGATCGAACACTTTAGTCTTCAGCAGAAACGTTGTGAGGCTAATTGGGCTATATGCCTTGGGCTGGGTGTCTGGAAAACAATTCTTGACATAACTAAATACATAATTAGAAAAACAAAAAAAAAACTGTGTAATAGTCCCCACCAGACACCATATTCGCATGAGCCAAGAAAATACTGTAGCAAGTTACGTTAGCGACATTCTAAGATTCGAAGTCTTGCAAAACATTTCTTCCAGTACTGAAATAAAAAATTTAACCAATATCTCGTTAGCGAAACAGCGTAGACGGCAAATAAAAATGCAAATGGACGAAACCCCATTAAAACAAAACAGAAAAAAACAAACATGACGGAATATAGTAAGAATATTAAACGTATAATTCACGTCACTGAAAATCCCGGACGAAATAAAAGAGTTACAAGAGTTCACGGCGACGCAGAAACATTACACCGGTTCATCATAAGTGTAGACAAAATAATAGAAGCTATAGAAGAACAATTAGGAGACAATAAAACACCAGTCAATTACACTAGGGCTATATCGCACTAATATGAGATTTACATCAATGCCGATATGCAAAAATAATAAAAATACAAATAGCACTAATCAACAACGTTATGTTAAATGAAAATGAAGGTGCAGTTAAAGAAGAATTATTTAAAGAAATGTGCTTAGCACAAGTAAACGACATAAAGCGAGCACTTGAACTATGTGTCTCAGAGTAAAATATGTACTATATGAAGTATCGACACCATCTACGACCATAATTCCGACCATAAAAACAACCGCCATATAAAAATCAAACCAATGTTGTTACAAGACTAACACCACCGTGGAAGAAAATAAAACAAAGCCAAACGAAATATCCTCAAATCAAAAATGAACCACCATCAAGCAATTTCAAGCTATATAACACACAGACAAATCGTACATATGAATGACAAAGAACACACCCAAAACGATTTGCCTGACATCAACAATGGCAATGATCAAGACACTGACGCCGAACCAATTACCATACGTAAAAATCAAACTAAACAACTTCTCAATAAATTTATTAGTAGATACTGGTTCAGATGAATCGTATTTTAATCCCGATCATTATAAGCCAACAACAAATAGAAAAAATAAAAACAATAAATGTGAAAACCAATAGTGTTGACATACCGACCGGTGAATAAAATAATTGTCTTAAAAGGATTCAAAGAATTCCAAAATCGAAAGATAAACTAAAATTTCAATATTCAAATAAAACCACCACTTTAAACATATTAATAGATAAATACAAGGATGTATTCGATACAAATTCAACGCTACCATACAATGGAACAATAGTACACAATATCGAACTTACTAACGAAACACTGAGCGGAAATAAAATACTAAATTAACGAACTAATACAAAATAAAATCATTCGGGAAAGCAACAACCCATAGAACAGTCCTATCATACATATATATACATATAGCAAACCAAAATTCAGAATGGTTATTCACTTCAGGAAATTGAACGCACGAACCATACATAGATGGTCCATTTCCCGTTCCAAGCATAGAGGAACTGCTAGACCAACTAAATATTAAAGCTCAAAGTACTTCTCAGTGGTTGATCTAAAATCCGGTTTCCACCAAATGAGAATGAACCCACAATACATTGAAAAGCCGTTTTCTTACTAATACGTGAGAATGTCGTTCGGTTTTAAGAATGAATTGTTAACATTCCTACGACTTGCGAATATACTTAGGAATATTAAATAATTTAGTAGGAAAATTTTGTTTGTGCTACATGGGCTACATTACACAGTAGTCCACACCAAAACAATGGAACAATTATCACGGACCCTCGCGAAACAATAAAAATATACTACGAGTAGATAAAGGCACCAAATACAAACAATAGACAACAACACTTTCGACAAAATAAATAAAATATATAACACATGTTTTAAAAATAAGACTATGTACCACCGAGGAATTAACGAAAACTATGACCAAATTAGGCGTCAATACTTTTTTCTAGAAAGAAAAAACCTGCGCTGCGGCCTAACTATACAATTCGATGACAATTTTCGACGGCTATCGTTTTGAATTAGAAAGTACAGGAAGAAAAAGGAAAACAATAACTAACATTTTGTTTTTCCTTCTTGCACCTTCTTATACAAAAAGAAAATAGTCATCGAATTGCATAGTCAAGCAATGTAGCTGTAACAAAAATGTAACATTTCTCAAAAGAGGGAATACCAAAAATTTTTGACATTGCAGCAGAATTCAACTGAGAAATATTCAAAAGATTTGCATTAACACAATATAATAAATAGAGTGGTTGTTTTGCTTCTTCTATTCCTGTCAGGTCGCCTTGCTGTAGCTTGCCAAATATTATATGAATTCCTCTTTTTGTTCTTTGAGATAGCCTTGGTTTTATGAAGTTGTATATACTTGCTAGTATTTCCATTTCTTTGATGGCATTGTTTAATATTTCCATTTGTTGTTCTGTGATATCATTTCTGCATATGAAGCAGTGTTATTGTAGGCGAGTATTGCTTCGTTCATAAGGTATTTTTACTACGTTCTTCTTAACTTGCTTTCTTGTCTATCTGTCTGTCTGTTTGGGTCAAAATTTGAGGTCGAAATTTGAAGCACTTCTCATCTTTCGATTTCGCTGAAATTTTATTCACTTGATTGTTTTACCTGACAATCTCATATTTTCAAACATTCGAAACTAAAATCTAAGAAAATTTGTATGTGTTAGTGCAAAAACTGTTAGTGAAATGTGTTAGTGAAAAATGTTTCGCGTTGCAAGAGGTGCATATGGAAACTTTCCGAGAAAGAGATAGACAACTTGAAAATGCATTCAATCAAGCTCAAGCATTCAATATTCTCGAACAACCTGAAGAATATGTTGATCCAAATCTAGAAGAGGAAGTTCCCGAACTGAATGCCTTAACTGGTGTTGTAGCTAGACTAGTAGGAGGTTCAACACTTCACAGTTTATTGAAAATGCCTGTTCAAAAAGATGGCTTTCTTACACCAAATATGCCCCAATTGACAGGAAATTACCTGAAGATTATGCGTCAACAGTGGAAGGATATAGATTACCTTTTCATTGATGAGATAAGCATGGTTCCTTATGAAATGCTTTGCATGATTGACTCACGACTGAGACAATTGAAAAATAATGAGAACGAAGTGTTTGGAGGTATCAATATAATTGTTTTCGATGACTTAATGCAATTGCCTTCCGTAAAAGGAGCACAAATTTTCAATCAGCCAACTCGATTCTTGCCAGCGACTCATTTGTGGCGATTGTTTTCTTTATATGAGCTGACAGAAAACATGCGGCAGCAAGAAGACAACACATTTGCTGATCTCTTGAATGCCCTTAGAGTTGGAAAATTAAATGGTCAGCATTTTGAGCTTCTGATGTCAAAACAAATGACAAAGGCAACTGGAGATTTTGCATTGGATAAAGCCGTTCGAATTTATCCTTTAAGAGCCCAAGTAGATGCCCATAATCTTGCTGTACTTGAGCAATATCGAACTCAACAAGTGCGTATTTTCAAAATTCGAGCACAGGATCAAATTATTGATACAACAAGAAATGTTGATAATGTCAACATGGTTAATATCGTACCAGCTGATATAAATAAAACTGGAGGATTGACCAAAGAGCTGGAAATATTTGTTGGTGCCAAAGTGATGTTACGCTCAATCATCAATGTTGAAAAGGGTCTTGTCAACGGCGCCATTGGAAATATCACAGAGATTATCTGGCCGCATTTCCGCAGAGACCAAATGTACGATACTGACGTTCCATCAGTTAGAATATATTTTGGCAATGAGAATATTCAACTTATCGAGCCGAAACCTATACAATTTCCTGCTAAATATAATTATGGAATAATTAAGCGTAGACAATTACCAAAAATTTTGTGTTGGGCATGTACAGTCCACAAAATGCAGGGATGTACCGTCGATCATGCAGTCATTTACTTAGGAAGATCACTTTTTCAAGACGGCCAAGCTTACGTCGCATTAAGACGTCGCATTAAGCAGATTGAGATCTTTAAATGGACTGCAAATTGAGGAATTGGACTGTAGCAAATTGTCAGGTAAGAAGCCTTGTAACGAAAGTGCAATCAGAGAAATGGAAAGAATGTGACAATATCGACCTCCATAAGACCCTTAACTTATTTTTATTAACTTTAAGTGTTCGTTATTGATTGTCTGTTTGGAAATTAATGTTAAATGTTTATGATAAATTGTATAAATTTACTTGAATAAAGAGATGAAATTTATTTTAAAAAAAATTGTTTCAATTGATAACAAGATTCAAAATTCGTACAACTAAAAAGAGTAAAATAATATATATAAAAAAAACTTTTTAAAATACCACGTTTTTCTAATGCACTAAAAAGAAGAAAATAATTTTTTTCTGGGCATATAGAATTATCTGGGCATTTATACTTAAAAACTAGCACCAATTTTCAACAACTAAAAACGTGGGGCGCATTTTAGAAAAGAAAATTTATATCATATATGAAATTGCTAATAATTTTAAAAAAAATAAAAGTTCCGTAAATCAATTCTTTATAAAAAAATAAAAATAAGTTCTTGGTGTACTTAATGTGAAAATTTAGGGCTTTGATACTAGCATCTTATATTTGTCAACTCTCGTCAAAATCTCTCGTATACACCCTGCATATCTCGTACAAGATTGAATATCGAGACGACTGAAAAATATTTAGAAGCAAAGCTTAATAAAAAATTATAATTCCCTAATTTATTTTATCAAACACCCGAGTGGACACTGAGGTCGTCCTTACAACTAGATATTTATTAGACAAATACTTCCAGTTTCCACTTGGGACACATACACCTTAATCATAAATTAGGTACAGGAAGGTTCTAAGCTAGCAAAATGTTCTAAAAATACCATAAGAAGTTATCCAAATCACATTTATCAATTTTCTTTTCTAAAATGCGCTCCACGTTTTTAGTTGTTGAAAATTGGTGCTAGTTTTAAGTATAAATGCCCAGATAATTCTATATGTCCAGAAATAAATTATTTTTTTCTGTTTAGTGCATTAGGAAAACGTGGTATGTATTTTAAAAAGTTTTTTATATATATATTATATTATATTGGTTATGATTTGTATTAGTTCTGTTATTGTTGAGTGTAATCTTTCCACCATGCTGTTACTAGCACATTAATTTTAATTATATGTAGTAATTAAATACACACGAAAATATGCTGGTATCAAAAATAAATACCCACATCCAAATTTATGACGAAATGAGAAACAGATTTAGAGAAATAGAGAACAAAGTAACCGGATAAGCCATCGCCCTAAACAAGCAACTAACAACTACAACCATATATACACCCCGTACAATACACAAAGCACAAACCTTACAGAAATACCGAGATAACATTTTAGGTTCGATCTCATTTGCAAAACAAAACTACATTTCACATTATCTTTCTTCTCATGAGGAAACTCATTAGAAAAACAAAATATAACAATAAAACCCGAACAAGAATTATTCCACTTTCTATCAATACTTACATTATAGATGGATCCATTCTTTATATTTTCAATATCAATACCAAAGTTTCAGAATATAACATACAAATTACATCAAATTATCCCATTAACTATAAGAATAAAATTTCGCATAAAAATCTCCCATTCCCATCCAACCTGTCAGCATCAAATAAAGCAGAGTTTTTGAGAGTATCCTTGTGAAGAAATATAAAATACATACTATTGCAACCCAGACCAGTTCCAAACAACAGAAGAAAATGGCATTACGAACATCATAAACAACGTACCGGCAGAATGTAACATTATACAAGCACCTGCACAAGAAGAGTTATGATGCAAACAGATTGCAGAATTCGGCATGCATCGAAATTAGAAAATACTAGTTTATATCGAATGAAACACATGGATTCAGCTTGCCATGCAGAATTCTGCAAGTTGTCTCTATGTATAATTTTATTGTGAACCAGTAGGCTACATTACGTAAAACAAAACAAATCTAGCACAATTTGTGTACTTTTTATATTTTTCAATCAATTTTTATTACAGTTTATACAACAATTCTGGTGATGTATAGATATAATCTACTAATAATTAATTGTTATCAATGAAAAAAAAAAAACATACAAATGAAACTAAATTTAATATAAAGTTAATTTTATTAATACAAACAAAATTTCCGAAATTATTTGTAATAAATGGAGCCCAGCCGAACATCGAGGAAGCATCAACGGCAGCCATGTTATGCTTAGATTGTCTTTTAATCATTTAAACTTTATATTTAAATTTAATTATGTTTCTCTACAATTTTCTATTATATTCATTAATTAAGTTCATTTCTTTCTTGATATTAGTTTTGTTTTTCTTTCTATTAAAACTAGTTAAGATCTTTGGAACATTCTGCAATAGTTAATTAAGTATTTGATTATGTTGGCAGTAACCAACTTTTTATAGTGAATTAACTTGAGGATGTAACAAGTTTTCATTAGCTTCATTTTGTTTCTATTCGTCCTATAAATGGTTGGTTATGGCGAATATAGATGACGTCATTTAGGTTTAATTCGTTTGATAATTTATATTTTCGTTAAAGCATTAATTTGTTTTGGTGATTCAATTATGTTACGCTATAGTTTCGTTTCGGTTGTAATTTTATTTTTCACAATAAGAAGCTATAAACTTTAATTCGGGGATGATGTGCGTTAGGTGAGTGTCATAGCGAAGCTGAGTTGGTCCTATCTTAATTTTAATTAACCCTTACTAAACGGCAAAATAAAAAAACATTACAGACGGCAGAGTCCCCCGGGTGATATTTATAGTTTATACACGTAATGTGTATGGCCTGAAAGAGAGTGGGAGAAAATTATAAACGAAAAAGTATTATAACGGCAAATTGTGTAGCCAAACATGTTTGTGCGTGTTTATATGATAGATTGTGATTTGTTTTCTTTCGTTGCGACACATAACATTATTCAATTTGATCGTGAGAGATGCACAGTTAGGACGAGTTTTTACATTAGCACATACATTTATCGAACAAATAGTGGGTGTTTTGTTAAAAAAAATGTCAAAGAGAAGTCATTCGGCGATGGAAGCAAGTAGTGTGAATGAGCCATCCGGTAGTAATGTTGTAAGTATTAGTGAAACAAGATCTGGCCAGGATTTGCCTTTCAACAGGCATGGAGTATTGGATTTGACAAGGTTTGTGTATACTATATTTCGTTTTATTTAGAATGTTTTTTGCAATATACTTTTGTTGATTACTAGATTGACTGATGACGATTTGGAAATGTTGTACGTTGATGATGATGGTGGTACCATTGAAAGTGATACCGACGATGATGATTGGGTGCCGAATGGTCATGCATCCGATGAAGAATTGGAAGATTATGCAGTAGAATACAATGCCACTGTTGAGGACGACGCGAATATTGAAGAGGATGCAGATGTGGATTCGGATGCTGCTGAGGATGTATCACTGACTGCAAATTATATGGCTCCACGCTTGAACGAATTACCATTGTCGCAAAAATTAATAGCACGCGATGGCACAGAATGGGCAAATGAACCATTTTTAACCTATCAAACCAGTTCTCGCAATGTTCTTCGTGAATTAGGTATGTACATATTATTCATCTCAACATTATTCTTCATTTCTCTATATGTAGAGATTGATATTCTTGTATTTGCGCAGGTGGCCCTACAATCAAACGATTGAACACTCGTGTCAATATATTCAATTCCATTTTCACACAGCCAATGAAGACCGTAATCATTCGTCATACCAATCGCAAAGGCCAGGCACTTGCTGCCTTATGGAATA
This sequence comes from Tipula vernalis, assembly GCA_958295665.1. NCBI lineage: Eukaryota > Metazoa > Arthropoda > Insecta > Diptera > Tipulidae > Tipula > Tipula vernalis. The sequence goes on from OY282561.1 coordinate 2,097,571, forward strand.
AAAAAAATCCACATCGCGATGAACGTCAATGGCAAAATATTGATGAGATCGAATTCGACGCATTCTTGGCTATATTGCTGGTCATGGGTGTACACAAATCAAATTGTGAACTTCTAAGTGAGCTGTGGACGCGCCAGGCGAACTGCATTTATCGTGCCTCAATGAGCCGAGATCGTTTCAAAGTCATATTGACAACAATTCGATTCGATGATGCGAACACACGCGAAGCGAGAAAGGTGACTGATAAGGCGGCACCTATATCAGAATTGTGGTTGATGATGAACGACAATCTCAAAAAAAATTATAAGCCACATGCCTGGATTACAATCGATGAACAACTGTTTCCGTTTCGTGGCCGCGTATCCTTCAAGCAATACATACCATCAAAACCGGCGAAATATGGTTTGAAGATTTTTTGGGCCGCTGACGCGAAAACATTATCCGTTAGGCGGCATCATCTATCTGGGACGGCAACCCGGAGCCGATAGGGCACGTAATATCGGTGAGAATGTTGTTCTTCAGTTAGTGAAACCATATGAAAACAGTGGCCGAAACATCACCACTGATAACTTTTTCACTACATTGCCTCTGGCTGAAATGCTTGCAACTCGTAAATTGACCCTCATTGGAACATTGCGCAAGGACAAACGCTATATCGCCAAGGAATTAATGTGGAAGAAAGGGGATAATGTCGGTACATCTGTCTTCCTGCAAGAGAAAGACCAATCGATGGCCGCTGGCTATGTTCTTCAACATGGTCGATATAATGACTTTGGCAACCTATCTCATTTTTATTGAAACACATCGTGATACGACATCTCGCACAACGCGCCGAGTATTTATCACCAAATTAGCTTCCGACTTGGCGCAAACACACATCTCGCGTCGCGCGTTAAATCCGATTGTAACACGCATACCTGGCGTTCGTTCTGCCATTGAGGATATGTTAAATTGCAAATTAACTGATTCTTTGCCCAGGTTCGATCCAGTGGCAGCTGAAAAAGATTCATCTGGCCGTATAAAAACGCAAGGAAAATGCCATATTTGCCCACGCCAGCGCAACACACGAAAGCGATGCATGGTATGCAACAAACCAGTGTGCGATGAGCACACCCAACGCATAGTAAAATGCTTATCTTGTCAATGAGCTAACAAAATCATTATAATTAAAAATAAATCCAAAAAATTAAAAAATAAAACACTTTTATTCACTCAATTCTACATTTGGATAAAATTTGAATGGGAATATATACTAGGCACCGCGGGGACTCTGCCGTCTATAATGAGGTAGTTGCGAAAAATCAAGTCTGCAGCTTTACAGGTAAATGTTACAAAATTCAAAAATACCTTAAAATCATCTAAAAATAATTTGTAGAGATGTCAGGGAGCTTCAAGCTTCTAGCTCTACGTATTCTCTTAAAATTTTGGGTTTTAATGTTGAAAAACCACACGGGGGACTGTGCGGTCTATTGAGAGTTAAACATTCCTTTCTTAATTTTAATATTTCCTTCATCTTTCAGTTTTCCCTAACGGTCTACACAGACGTAGTCAATCTATGGAAATTCCCACAGCTTGCTAAGAATGACCTTACCAAATCATCTGTCTATGTAAAACAATTTCTGATAACAGCCGATAGCACCCTATCGGCAATGCTATAACTTCAGCAGCACTTTTACCAAGGGTCCCAATATGAACTTTATCTCGAAATATAAACCAATAAATAAATAAATAAAACATACAGCATTCCACTACTCATATATGAAATGCTTAAACAAACACTTAAAAAATAAAATAAAACTGTTGTGAAACTAAAGCAAAAGGTTTTCTAGTTAACCGATTCATATAATCCACGCTCATCCCATACTCAACTCCATATCTTTATTAAACTTTATACTTGGCTTTTTTACTTTCTTAATTGACGAACGATGCTATTATAAGAAATCTAATTTATGCGAATTATTCCGATCACATTGAGAGTTGTTGGATTTTGAATCTACTGAGCTGATATCTTGCAGCTGTTTAATGTGATAAGCAAACTTATTTTAAAATGATCGACTGGCTGGTTAATTACAAGAATATAAAGACTATCGAGATTTTTGGTAAGGCTTAAAGGAACCATGTTTTCTTAATGAATGTCGTGTAACGAACTTAAATCTCTTATTAAGTTACAAAAGCGGTGTGTCGGTTTTATTTTGGCGGATCAACCTGGTTCAATTGCTGTTACATTTACTCTTTTACCTTTCAATACACTGATGTCTCGTAAAAACTAATGCACGACCACGATAGCGATAAAATAAAAATTCCACCGCTTCTCGTATAATTCATCTTACAAATTTTTACTACTAGAAATATATTGGTCATACCAGCAAAAAACAAGAATTTTATTTATTATTTAAACAATTAAAAACTACAAATATTATTATTATTGTAATTATTTTTTATTATTATTATATAATTTTAATATTTCATTGATAGAAGGCGTAGTTACGAAAATATTCCAAATAATAATTTGAAGATCCTGTAAAGAACTGGTAAATTTTTATAAAACACGGACTGCATTTATAAACATTCGCTTTTTTTTATCGCACTTGTTTAAGAACACCCTTAAAGTCCAGTTAATACCACCAAAAAAAAAAAAAAACAAAGAAAAGTTCTTGAATGGTACAGCCTGCTCAAGCACGGCTACAAATTAAGGAAGCTCTCAATTCTGGTTTCCTAATGTCCCACTGTTTTCTATTTAAATTAATGCCGTTTTTTTAATTTTTTTTTTTTTAAATGCGTGGCACACTATATTACACGATGACACATATTTGCAAAATAAAATAAAGTTTCATAAAACATGCAAGATGCTTCATCTTAAATTAAAACAATTGTTTAACCAATCACTTAAATTTTTAAAATTGCATATGTAACATAAGTATAGTACTTAAGACGTTAGTATTTTTTTGTCATCAGATGTATGAAACATTTAGTACAACGATATCATTTGAATAAAACGAAGTATGAACATTTTGAAAACTTCAATCGAAAGCTCTTATTTTTTTAAACCAGATGATACTGCTAAGCGGAAGTGACGATATGTAGGTGTTATCCTGATTTTACTAACATTAATACCAAAATTGAAGGTTTCTCTAAGAATTGCTCTATTTTGGTATGTTGTATAGCTGTAGTCTTGATTGCACGAGTTTTCACCAATTCCCCAAGTCTGTTTTCCCATTTGTAGCCTAAGGGCTTATTTACATTGGTGGCAGCTTCAAATTCTAAGACTCGCTGCCAAAGACGCTCTTTTACAAAAAGAAAGGAAGAAGTTCTCCGAAACAGATCACATAATGAGATCACGAAATGAGAATAATAACATGATAACGGCTTCAGCTGCTAAATCGTTAGACAATAATATGGACTCGCCTAATAAAATTTTTATTGGTAGTGGTGATAAAAGTAATGATAATGGTGGTACCGTAACTCCAGTTCAGACTGAACTGGATACGAATTTATTATCGACGATGATGACTTATGATGGTTGTCTGACCCTATCTAGTAACACAACGAGTTCTCAACATGAACGGGTAATTTCATCTAAACATTCGACGATTCCGAAACAGCGGCAAATTATAATCGGCACCGGTGACTTGATTTCATCACTCCAAGTGGTTGCACCTCGGAAAACCATTTTTGTGTCCAGACTCCATAAAGACGTTTCTGAACTGGAAGTTTTATCCTATCTAAAAGACAAGTTTGGTGTTGTGGATGTTAATTGCAAACGCATATTATCACGTCGAATCAATGAAGAAGACCGTAATTTTTCTTCGTTTCGGATAAATGTTCCGGTATCTAGTGTGGATAGCTTGCTTCAACCTAGCTCATGGCCATCAGGTTCATTGATAAAGGAATTTGTGATTTATAAGAGGAAACAAAATAAGAACAATAATTTTTTTCCTTTACTTCAACGACCTCCATCCAGTCAATAACAGATCCCAGCCAAAAATCGAATTGCATACTCTATAAATTATTTTATCGCAATGTTGGGGGAATGTCATCGAAGTCTATGGAATTCCGCAATTTATTTTATTCGATGCATTTCCAATTATATGCTATTGTGGAAACTGGATTTCATTGTGGAATTTACAACGCTGAATTCTTTCCAAATGATTTTATTGTTTTTAGATGTGACAGATCACCTTTGAATAGCTCGAAACAAACGAGAGGTGGTGTCCTCTTGGCTGTTCATTCATCACTTCATTGTGAGCGTATCATTGTACCGGGCTGTGAAACAATTGAATTTTTATGTGTTAAAGTTTTTATTTGTAAAAAAACATTTTATTTTATAGTTCTATATATGTATACCGCCTAAATCTTCTATCGATATTTATTTAAATCACATAGATTGTATAAGTGAAATAGTTAATATGTCTCATTGTAATGATACTATAGTAGTGTTGGGCGATTTTAATTTAACCAATATTAATTGGTCGGTTGATTCCGAATCATTAGATATATTACCTTCTAATGTTCTGTCTATCAATGACTCGGCGGTAATAGACGCATTATTTAGTTTTAATCTTAAACAAATTAATTTATATTCTAATGATAATAATTCGTTTCTAGATTTAATTTTTGTTAATAATACGGAATATTTGTCAGTTTACGAATCTTTGACATCTTTTAAGAACAATGATAAAGATCATAATTCTATCGAAATTGAATTTCATGTTGATAACGTTAATGCTAAATGTCGTGAATTTTCTGTGGATGATTCGTTCTATGATTTTAAAGCATGCGAATCCCACGGTATGTCTGAGTTTCTCCGATGCATATGCTGGAATGAGTTATTTCTTAACAATGATATTGATGTAAATGTAAAAAGTTTTAATGATTTGCTGTTTCTAGCCTTTGACCGTTTCGTACCTTTGAAAAGGAAACGTAACTACAGTTACCCTCCATGGTTTGATTCGGATTTGATTAATCTGCGTAACCGTAAGAATAAAGCCTTTTACAGACTTCGAACCAATGATTGTGACTCTAACAAATCTATTTTTGTCAATCTTCGGGATCAATTTAAATCCGAATTTCATACTAAATATCTACAATACATAAAAACGATCGAAGCTCATATCAAACAAAACCCCAAATCATTTTGGAAGTTTGTTAATGATAAGCGCAAAACAACGGGCTTTCCATCGATTATGAATTATGATGGAGTTCAGCTCTCCACTGTATCAGAAATATGTACAGGTTTTGCAAGTTTCTTTCAATCGGTTTATAAAGATAATAGTAGGCTTATTGTTGATGACCCTATTGTCAGTAATTGTCAATTTAATATTCCTTATTTATCTATAACTGAAGATGATATATGTAATTCCCTTTTGGATTTTAATGATGGATGTGGGAAAGATAATAGTAGGCTTATTGTTGATGACCCTATTGTCAGTAATTGTCAATTTAATATTCCTTATTTATCTATAACTGAAGATGATATATGTAATTCCCTTTTGGATTTTAATGATGGATGTGGGCCTGACGGTATTCCCTCGTCAATACTTAAATGTTTTGCATCATATATTGCAACTCCGTTATGTTTTATTTTTAACCAATCGTTAGTTAACGGCTATTTTCCAACCGCTTGGAAAGTGTCACATATTGTTCCAATTTACAAAAAGGGGGACCGCTCTGATGTATCCAATTATCGTGGAATCTCAATTCTTTCATCGATCCCAAAACTTTTCGAGTTAATTGTGACAAAACATCTGTCATTTCATACAAAAGAAATTATCTCGGATTTTCAGCACAGTTTCACCAGTGGAAAATCTACGACTACCAATCTTTTACAATTTACTAAATTCGCCATTGAATCACTTTAGTCACAAGCCGCCCAGGTTGATGCGATTTACTTTGATTTTGCTAAAGCCTTTGATTCAATTGACCATACAATCATTATAAAAAAGCTCTCAGAAATTGGTGTCGCCCCTAATTTTTTAAAATGGATTGGTTCTTATCTGGTGGGAAGAAGACAATTTGTTTTATTGAATCAAGTCAAATCGGATTATATATATTGCCATTCTGGGATTCCGCAGGGATCACATTTGGGCCAAATCATTTTTCTTTTATTTGTGAATGACATTCCGAATATTTTCAAATTTTGTAACGGCTTATTGTTTGCAGACGATTTGAAGGTTTTTAAACATATTCAATATTTAAATGACGCAGAAGTATTTCAATCAGAAATTAATTCATTATCTCGTTGGTGCTCTACGAATAAATTGTTGATCAATATTAATAAATGCAACATCATGTCGTTCTATAGAACATCCAATCCGATTGTTTTCAATTATCAGTTGGAGGGTAATGAACTTTGTAGAGTAATTTCGATTGTTGACTTAGGTGTAGTCTTTGATCAAAAATTAACTTTTGCTTTACATCTAGACAAAATAATATTAAAAGCCAATTCTATGTTGGGTTTTATTTTTAGAATGACAAAAGAGTTTGTTGATATTTTTTCATGTGTTAGTTTATATACTTCTCTAGTTAGATCTCACCTGGAATATGCGGCGGTTGTTTGGTATCCTCACCATGAAGTACAGATTAAAAGATTGGAATCAATTCAGAAACGTTTTACCATTTACATTTATAGAAAGCTTGGTTATCTTTCAGATCGTAATCAGCCTATGTGGCAGCAAGTGCGTAATCTTCCAGGGTATGAAAATCGGTGTCAAAGCCTTCGAATTGATACTTTAGCGAAGCGTCGAAAAATTGCGTCAGCAATGTTTGTCGTGGATTCTTTGAACGGTCGTATAAGATGCCCTAATCTTATATTTCTGCCTGGAACATTTATGTGCCGGCAAAGGGAATTTCTATTTATCGAATTTCATAGAACTAATTATGGCTATAACGAACCGACGGCCTCTATGGCCAGAATTTTCAATGATTATTATTATTTGTTTCATTTTGAAAAATCGAGAAAATGCTTTCGGTACGAAATTCGTAGTTGCAATTTTTGATTTTTGATTTTATAATATTTTTGACATATATTCCGTATTGTACAAATTTTAATTATTATAATATACTATGTAGTTACTATTCATTAAGTTGTTTTTTTAAACTGTAGAATAGATTTTTTGTAAATAAATAAATAAATAATGCGTTACTTTGAAAGCGAACATATGCCTGATGGTGATATCAACGTTTAACAGAACCGTTTTTGTTAACTGAACAAATAAGAGTCCCCTTGCTAAACCAAATTGCTAATAACAGCGTTTTGTTGCAGATCCCATCTGTACTGATGGATTAATTGGTAGAATTATATCATTGGGCAGGTTCAATTTGTACTAAATCTTGAATTCATTTCGAACAGCACTTTTAGCTGAATGGTAGTTTATAAAAATTTATCTCGTGCATTGATTCTATGTTTTAATTGCAAATAGATTAACTGTGCCTAATACCCAAGATTTTACTTGTTCAAACATTTGCGGTTTTATCGGGGTTTTGTGATTTTATTAAAATCGCGAAAAGGCATACTGTCATAAGTAAACTTGACAACCGAATTTCTAAATCGACATTTCAAATTTTTGATAAAACCCTAACCCGTACAAATAATTAAACAATAATTCGAATTTACGAAAGTCAATCTATGACTATAAAAAAAACTTTTAAAATGAGAACTATTCTTTCTCAATAATACAAGACACCTTTTGATTTTCACCAGGTGTTCTTGAATTTCAAACAAACATATGATCCAATTAACCGAGAGAGATCATGTTGTGTTAAAGTTGAAAATAAGCTATCGGAAGTTTTTTCAATTAATTTCCGTGTTTGACAAGAGGATGGATGCTCTATCGCCGATACATTTTAATCTCTTGTAGGAATACATTTTCCGTAAAAGTGAAACATCTCTGGACAATATTTTATACCGCTAGTAAAATTTTCAGCTTCCGTTGGTCTACAGACTACGATTTGCATATTTGAGTGAGTGAAAAAATTCAGATACTTGGAATCTCTTGTCACTTATAATCGTGTATAGGGAAGGATATTAAATAGTGTATTGGCCCTGGAAGCTATTCCTTCTACCCTCTATGTCCCCTGCTAAAGTCCGAATATTTTGCAAATGGCCGCAAGCTGAGAGAGAGTAGAGTTGGAAACTGAACTGAACAAAAATTCGTTTAAATAAAGTTCATAGTTCCGAAAACAAAATACTGCAGCAGTTCTCAGAGGCGCTACCATGTTGTTCAACAAAATAATCACTTCAACGATCTTATTTCAGAGGTAAATAACATAACATTTAATTTTTTTTTTTTTAAATTTTCTGCAATAATTTTTATTTTTTTGGTTAAGTTGTGTATCAATAATCATGTGTAAATAATTCAAAATTTCTTAAGCGAAAGACCAATTTTAGCCCTTTAACGATGCTAGAATGGAATGACGTATTGGTATAATAGCTCACTCTTATAATTCATGCATGCGCGGCGTCAAGTAATTTTATTAATAATTACAAATTGGAATAAATAAAATAAACAGTTAATATCAAACAGAATAAAATCTAGCTTCACTAGCACATTACCTTAAACTTCATTAAACCTATAATTTGATTAAACCGAAATAAACCTAAACGCAGATGTGACGTCCAGTCCACGCACAATTTCTATAATTTTTCGATGGGGCCGAACAAGTTAATTTTATTTTATTGTTTTTCTTGATTCATAATTTTTTTTTTTTATTTTTTTACCTCTTGGCATTGTTTTGTTATGGTTTCAGTATTAGTTAAGGTAACAACGGAGTTGGACTGTAAGAAATAATAAAAATAAAAAATATTAAAAGAGGAAATTAAATTATACACCAAAAAAAAAAACACTGTACTTGTACACGAACAAAACACTAAATACCGAGTGCGTTTTAAAGTGAGTTGAAAAACTAAAGTGTGTGTGATTTTGGAATTTTCAGTATATAGTTTTTGAGATCAGAAGCTCGTGTGTAAGTGCTACGTATAACACAATATTTTTGTACACAAACGGGCCAATTCTCGAGTTAAAAGGGGAAAACTGCGATCCAATTTCCATAACTACATTATATTGTCTAAGGTTTTATATTTATTTTGTATGTACATACAATCGGATATAATTATGTGTGTATTTACAGTGTTGCCGTGTATATATATATATATATATATATATATATATATATATATATATATATATATATATATATATATATATATACATACTGTGGTTGTTTTTTGAGAAACTAGTTAACTGCAAAATGTAAATTGTTTAGAAAACGCAATTGAAATAAAAAGTCACAGAAGCTTTTAGTAGTAATTGATAATTTTTATTTAAATTCCGGAAAAATGGTGGAAAATATTGTAAAGCTGAAACTTATTTTGGAAACTTTAGAGAATTGTCGAGTTATTTTCATCATTAACTCAAAATTTACACGAAAATGCAGTTAACTAGTTTCTCAAAAAACGACAGTATATATATATATATATATATATATATATATATATATATATATATATATATATATATATATATATATATATATATATATATATATATATATATATATATATATATATATATATAAATTTTGAATTTAAATCCATTAATTGAAATATTTTAGTGCTCAAAACTAATAAATTTTTTTTCTTTGGACAGTATAAAATTCTTATCAATTGTTGATAACGCAAATATTTTTTTTTTTTTGTATCGCTTCGATTTGGAACACAAACCTGTAAATTTTTGTGTTTCTAGTACAGTTTGATGATAATATAAAACAACACTTGTTGTTTTTTTTTTTTTTAATAATTAATTTTCGTTAAACCTATAGTTCTAAAGTTAATTGTGTTTTTTCTCATCACACAGCATCTACTTAATAGAAGGTTTGTCACTTAGTTGATGAAATTCGTGTTGAAGTTTTTAGTTTATAAATTTTATTATATGGTTTGACTTCGTTCACTGTATACAAAATTTGTATGCGATCCGCATATTTTCTACCTGTGTGGTTGTGCTTGAATGTTATTTATGTATGTACTTAATTATATTTGTAAATATATATGCTCATAGATATATGTGTATAACACATACATGTATATATTATGTTTAATTAAATATAATTAAATTAAAACGCAGCAAAAAAGCACATATACAAATGTAAACCAATAAATTGTTCGTTGAATGATCACAAAATTCACCTGTATCATACTTTAAAAGTTTATTAACAATTTTTGAATATATATGTGTATGTGAATTCCAAAATGGGCGACAGTAATTCGAAATATTATAAATTTCTAGTCGATCAATCTGTTCGCCATAATTAGTCTTCCCCATATTTAATTCTATAAATACTTAAAACAAAATTTAATGGAAGACAGGCACGATTCGTATCCATTTATGACAAATTTTTAATTAGAAATCGAATACTAATCCGCGATAAAACAAAAAAAAAAACTCTATTGAGTCATGATAAAATGCTAGATATGTACATTTTGTTTTTAACTAATTGTAATTTAATTTCTTAGTTTAAAAATTTGGATACTGTTTATTACGCTATGATGCCGTGCGATAACGTCGTGTAAAACAACATTGTTTTGATTATATTTAGCAATTAAATGATTGATTTTTGCTTTTTCTACTATCTTCTGCTGAACATTCTTTAAATGAACGAACATTTTTCAGAAGTCATCATTTAATTTCCTAATTATTATTTTTCCAATCTTTCGGGCTATGTTAAAATAACATTATATTTTAAAAGCCAATGTGTAAGGTGGAAAGGGTATTTTAAAAATTTGACAACATGCTAATGTACGAGTATTAGTGGTTGTAGAAAAATCTGATTATCCGAAAATTATAATATTAAGCTTATTTTAAAGATAAATTATTACAGAAAAAAGCTGGTTTCATAATTTTTTTTTTGTTTCTTCGACTAATATTCTTAAACACATTAAATTATTAGAATGATATTTTTTTCATTTTTTGAAAAATACAATTAAGTAAGATACACGTAGGGACAAAGTACCTAATACACGTTTTTTCTATTGCATTTTTAAAGAATGACTACGTTAAAAACCCATGAGTTTAAATTTTCGAGTTTATAGATTTAAACTTTTCGAACTTTTCTGCGACGATTGCTAGATAATATATTTTAGAAGACTATTTTTGGAACACGACTATACCCAGATGTGGGTTTCTACCGTGAACTGAAAATTAACAACGACCATTGCTGAAAAACGGACATCTAATTCATTTTTGAATCGTTTCATTTTAGCAATCTATACCTCTGTAAAAAACAAAATGATGTCGACTAAAACTTTGAAGAAATTTAGCATTAGGTTCACAAATTAATTGAAACTAATAAGTGATAATTTAATAATATTAATTGGTAATAAGGGAAAGTTTCAAAAAAGGAAAGACTGTTTTTGAGAAATTTTGAAAAATACATTTTAGCGGACATTTTTAAGAGGAAGAAATTAAAAATGTTATTATGTTTAATCATTTGTTAAATATTTAACATCCTGTGTCTAACCTGACAACAACAACTACAAAAATTGTATTCTAAAACATTTTTTGTCTACCTACCACTAAAGGTTGAAAAAAGAAAAATTAAGTAATTAAATAATAATATACAAAAATTTGTTACTTTAGGAATTTTTCATCATATATATATATATAAACAGAGTGTCCAACACTGACGGTATCTTTTGAAGGGGGTGATAAAAGATAAGATTTTGATAAAAAAAATGCTACGGATTATTGAAATTCTTTACCGTGGTTATTTCCGTAGCTTTTATGGATTATATTAGATACCCGCATTTTGGAAGAGATTCATTCATTAAACTGGAGCTCTTAAAAATTACACAATATGTTGAAAACTACATAAAAATTACGAAATTACGACCTCCTACACTATTCTTGAAGCCAAATCAGCTCAACTTTGTATAAAAGACGATAGAAATATTTTTTTTGTACAAAGTTTGAACATTTATTTGGAAAAACCTCACAAACACAAATTATTACAGTCAATTCCTATGATAATTTTTGACATATTCAAAATATTGTGTGTGTGTAGTCGCCTTAGCGTTTTTTTTTTTTAAAGAAGTTGTTTTTCCCCATTCGCTGTTACGAACATGCATTTTTCCAACTGGGCATCGAATAAAGCGCAAAAGTCCAATTTTCGATCACTTTTTTTAGCAGCTGGGATCGTATATCGGCAATAACGCGGCGAATGTTTATCGGCACATTTTCCCACACAAATTAATCTAAAGATGTTAAATCACACGATTTTGGAGGCCAATTCGCAGGTCCATTACGTGAAATTATGCGCTCATCTAAGGTTTCCTTCAATAAGTCTTGTTGAAACCACAGCTCTTCCTCATTAATGTCATTCAATTGAAGAATTAAAATGTAAGTAATGATAGCTCTATAGCACCAACCCATAAAACACACCATACATAGTGACTTTTTGTGGATATAATGAGGTCTCAATAATGATTTGTGGATTTTCTTCAATCCAAATGCGGTAATTCTGCTTGTTGCCGTAACCATTTAACCAGAGATTAGCCTCATCGCTGAATTAAATTTTGTAGTGAAAATGAGGATCAAGAGCAATCTCGTTTTCGGCCCGTTCACCACACGTACGATGCACAAGATGGCCTACACTGTGAAATAGCAAACTAAACTGAGCACAAATCGGCTATCAAATTGGCTGTCATTGAAAAACGTGTTGCTAATTCGAAAAACAAACCTTTAAAAAAACACCCGTTACATTGGTGGTGAAGGGACAATTTAATACTTCTGGGGGAGTGTACATAAATATTCCACTACCTAGCCACAATATATGGGGAATATTTTTCAAATAAATGTCAAAAATTTGTACTGAAAAATTTTCGGAGACAGTACTGACCAAGTATAATTTTACTGCTGAAGAAAAAATGTTCTAGACAAAAGTTGTATGATTTTGGGAGGGCAGAGTTCGTTTTCAAGGTATCAATTTAGATACATTTATTTATTATTTACTTAATTTTAGATTAAAATTTTCATTAAGGAAAACGCGGATAATAAAAATTGAATTCTTTATATACCTAAATGTATTAAAATATCTCGTTTTCATTAGTGAAAATTTTAATCTAAAATTATGTAAATAATAAATAAATGAGGCAACAATTATAAAAATAGAAACAGAAAATTATGAACAGATTTCTATTTTTTGGTAAAAAACGAATTAAGATTTGCTTTTATAAAATGAAATAAAATAGGCTTTTTTTTTCAGAATTTCTGAATTCGAAATTAATATAAGCAAAGCATACCTAAATATACAAGCCGTCAGGTTCAGACCAATTTTAAAAGAAGCTTAATTTAAGGGGAATACATTTTACGATTTCCCATAAGAACCCATGTAAAATTGAACATTTTTGATTAACATTTTTTTAATGAAAAATACTCGTAACAGAAAATATTTTTAGGTTTATATTTATGGGGTTCATGGGTGCCCAGCTTGTCACAAAAAAAAAAACTCAGCGATTCAAGCAAAGTGTAATTTATTCCTATTAAAAACACATTTATAAAGCCAAAAATATTGTACTTTATACTTTATACTGCTGGTTCATATTTTTAACGTGCCACCTGAAACAAAATTTCACTCGAAGACGAATTCATCATATGGATAATAAACGAAATGAAACGAATGGAGGTCAATTTCGTTTCGTTTCGATTTTTACAGCATCTTAACTGACTAAATAATGTCTCTAAAATTATATGGAATATTTTTTTATGAAATACACAATCTCACCCCAACCCCCGGTAGAAAAATTGTGGAGAAAAAAGAAGAAGTAATTAGTAGTGTTAAGTAGAATAAAAATAATATAATTAAATAAGTTCCAGAAACCTGACAGATTTTCTGAACTTACAGTTCTAATGTGTTGTCTTGTGCTTAACAATTTGCCATATAAAAGAAAAGAAAAACGAATTAAAAATACTAACTGTCGGCCATACCTAGGTCTCTGTAACCGGACCGATTCTGATTACTAATGAACCTTTCCTGATTTGCGATGTTGTTATAAGTAAAGAGGATGTATTAGCTTGACCGTACATTCCAATCAATGAACATTTTTGTATTTGGTACACATATCCTCATATTTCATAATAATGGTGAATTAAAATTATGTTCTTTAATAATAGTCATGTTTTCCATGAGAATTGGACTAGAATTTATAAAGCACGAATGTGTAGTCTTATTTAACTTCAGTTATTTCATAATAAATTAATTATAAATTAATGTAAATTAAGTGTAAATAAATACCCCTATTCACAAAACGTAATTCGCCATAACCATAAAATTTTCAATAATTACTAAAATGGTATTCATAAATAGTAAATATACTCTATAAATGTAAATTATGCCCTCTAATTTTACAGTGACAAATTTGTTGACGTAAAGCTACATGACAAGCTGACTTGACAATTATTTGACATGATTTTTTCAGTAAGTATTACTCTCGTTAGCGTCTATTTGCTTGAATAGCAAATATTCAAGTTGAACAAAAACTCAGCATATTCTTACCAAATTCGGCGCTTTCCGGTCCGCCGACTTATTGTATTTTCTAGTCGATATGACATTTATAAGATATAGGCTAGCATTGGTTTTAGCTGTCTCAGTCAAAGTGGCGCCATTTATTTCTTGGTGTGGAAATATTATTAACTAAAAAATCGCTGTTTATTTAATTAAAAAAACATTAAATCTTCCTTTTCCAAAATTTGCCATCGTCGCCTGTCAAGTGAGACAGCTAAAACCAATCCGTGCCTATATTGCTACCATCACAGATTTGACATGAACACAACTGACTGGGCATTTGTCAATGTGGCTAAAATTTTAATTTATTGTTGGTTATTAAAACAGTTCAAGATGAATTTGAACAAAATTGTATTATTTAAATTCCCGAAATTATAAAATGTGTCATTATTTGTTTGAATTCAATTTTAAAACGTTTCTTGTTGAAAAAGCCTTAAATGCGGGAACATCAGGTAATATAAAAACCAATTTGATATTGTAATAAAATACCACGATCATGTTTTGATTACTTCTTTAAACTTTTTCTTACTGGATTTAAAAGTTGTAGGTATGTATTTCACACACTATTTAATTGAAATAGTTTTATTATTATGGGTATCATAGAAGAAAAATGATTACAAAAGTAACATTTATCACAGCAGTGTTACCATATAAATTGATACCTATAAACTGCATTCAGACCGCAACATGTTGAAAACTCAACGTGTTACCAATAGTTGACGGAACAGAAAGACGTATTGTTGCTTTTCAATAAATTTCCTAAATGTGCAAGTATAGTGACGTAGTTATGACCAGAGCTCGTGATAAGAGAATATAATCTGATTTTATTTAAAATAAATTTCTAAAAATGATGTCTAGCAAAATGGTTTATGTACAACGGTTTACACAGAATAATGTTAAAGACGACACAGAATATCAGTGGCAAAAAGAAAAACGCCCAACGAAGACGAAGCTGCTTTGCTTTTTACGGTCAAATGCAAAACAATTTCAATGAATTTTTGTTTTTATTTGACATACTGGTATTTTAAGCAGTTTAAAAATTTTAATATTTCATTTTACCAAAGGCTGCTACTTTTCTTATAGTGGCGAAATATTTACAGTTGGTGAATACCAATTGTACTCTATAACTTTTTCTCTATATACAATATGGGTTGGTTACCTTATCTAGAAAAAAAAAATACGGAAACTCAAAATCGCGAAAAAAATATCCAGAAACAACAAAACATGAGAAATACGAGTAGTCCTAAACATGTAAATCCAGAAAGATAATTGTCAAAGCGCCGTCGAAGCTAAAATTAGAATTTCAATAAAATTCGAAAATCACTTCGTTAACCTTGTAGACACAAATCAAAGGAATTAATGAGAAAAATAAACCAATTTTCTGAAAATATTGCATCTTACAACCATAAATATATTTCTGACCACAACCGTCATAATACAGATTATAAAATGATGCCGCCCTAGAAAGATTTGGAAACCAGTTCATTACGGAATGTTTCAGTACTGAAAATTTCGCAAAAAGCAAAATTTTTTTAAAGAGAGAAAAAAACGCAGCCCTTAAGATTGTCAACGAACTTTCCTGATATTTTATTCACGAATCCAACTTAACGATTTTGTAGAGAATTTAAAAACCTTGAATTGTTTTATTAAGAGGTTTAAGTTATTTTATCGAACTAAGCACTCCACGAAAATGTATCACGGAGGTTCGGTAATAGTATGGGGAGGAATATCATGGAATTATAAGACAGATTAGGTAGTAATACCATGCCCTGCTTTAACATCAGGACGGTACGTAGATGAAATTTTTAAGCACATTTTTCAACACACGGCAATTTTTGCAATAGCAAGGCATTAATTTAATAAATCATCCTCCGCCGAAGTACAGGTTTAAACTCAATAGAGCACGTATGGGATATGTTAAGGCGGCATCTAAAAAGACGGGCAAGGCAATCAACAAATTTGCGAGAACTCCGAGATGTTTTCCAAGAAGAATGGCAAAAAATCTACTCAAATAGTATATAATATTTTAAATATTCCGTAACGTATTTATAAAGTAATGCGGGTTAGAGGTGGAAACACCCGATTTTGACAATTTTATTTTGTTACTAGATTTTATTTATTATGGTTGATTAAAGTTTAAAATGTTATTCTGTCAAAAAACATCGTTTTTTTTTGGTTGTTTTAAAAACTTATATTTTGCGACCAATAATATTACGCGGCACTCGAGTATTTGAATTTTTTGTCATGTGTTTCGCTAAAATTGCAATAACTCAACAACGATTGGTCGTAAGCAAAGCTGTCTCATTCTCAACGTTTCTAAATTCTATAGAAAATGACCTATTTGGATTCGTGAATAAAACATCAGGAAAGTTTGTTGACAGTCTTAAAGTCTGTATTTTTTCCCGTTTAAAAAATTTGTATTTGTCCCAAAAAATGTCATAAAAAACAAAAACGAAAGTAAAAAAAAAAAAATTAAACCGACTTTTCACCAAGATACAAGCTTTTAAAAAAACAAGTATTTCTTTCGAAAAAATTTGCTGTTGTTTGTTTTTTTGCGCAGTGTCCTTAGCGTATTTTTTTTGAGACATTTACAACAACAATTGCGCTAGATAGAGGAACTAAATAATTCGAATTATTTAATTCTTTCCTAATTTTAGTTATGATACCTGACCGCAGAAATCAAGCTCGAACAAACATAATACATAAATATTTGATTGAAAAAGAGGAGAGTACCAACATACCAGATACAAATTAAATCTATTTTCTTGGGGAAAAAATAATTCCAAAATAACTCAAATTTAATGTTTATCAACAAATTTAATTGTATTCAAAATTATTTGCGCACACAAATTTTTATTTATAATTATTTGGGCAATTTATAAATATTTATGGTGATTTTCATACGCTCAAGGTCATTTTTCATTACTTAAGTTTCACACGTCCTAGGTCATTTTTATTACAACTCTGTGACATTTTGCAAGTGGTCAAAAACTGTGTTGACAAAATCATCTAGAATCTTACTCCGCACGATGTTGTTAGCACACGGTGTTGATTTTTGTACAATTTCATGGAAATGACTCATTTTTCTATTAGTGCATAATTGAGCGGAATAACAAATTGAGGACCGAACAATTTTTTTTTTTTTTAGTAACTAGGAAGCTTACCTCATTCAATAAATCGAAACTGAACATTTATCTTGAACGATTTTAGTTTATAGGGCATATACCAAAATGGAATATGGTTTACAGGCACGAAAAATCCCATTAAGCTTAAGAGAACTGCGTTATGTATTTTGTGTATTTCAGGATATCCCAGTACATGTAGTACAAAAAATAGCTTACATAGCTGGGTCAATTTTATGAACAAAAATTTACTACGGATTCGATCGGAAATGAATCGTTCGACCGGCAATATTTAATTTGCATTTAAAAAATTTTAGGGCGCCACTTTATCTTAAATCATGTGAGCATGGACGATAGGTAACCATGAGAATTTTCGGGGTGCCATTCGTGTAGGTTATGGAAATTGGTTACAATTGAGTTTAATGACAAGTTTCCTAATGTTTCCTATACAATTTTTAAATTTCATCGTGGTTTTTTATGGAAAATACTATACATTTCCTTTTAACTAACCAACTAAACCCAGGAACTGAATATCGTCAAAATTTTAATATTTTTGAATGCAAATTAAGCAGGTCCGGTCGTATCCGTAATGTATTTTTTTTTCATAAAATTGAACCAGCCCATGCACCCCATTTGTTTGTACTATAGGTACTGGGACATCCTGAGAAGATATTCCTATTATTACATTAATATCGAGTATTAAGTAGGGTATATTATGAGCTTGTAAAGACTACCAATGCAGAAGGTCAATTTTCAATTTCAATTAAAATAACACTCCCAATTGATAAAAAATTAGTCGGCTCTCAATTTTCCATTCAGGATAATTATGCGCCCATACATAAAATAAAATCATTACCACGAAGCTTTAGAAAAATTGTTGCCTCGGCCGCAGAGCTTCAGTATTCATTTGCGGTGGTTGAACAGAAGGCCGACGATATTTGCTATTTATCACCTTTTTAATTTTCCACGAATCAAAATTTGTGTGCACAAATAATTTTGAATAAAATTGAATTAACTACATATAACTTTTCCTAGATTTTAAAATGTAAAAAATTGTTTGATTGGAATGTAAAGCGGAATAATTAATCTACTTTTATTAATTAAAATTATTCTGAAAAATGTATTATTTATATCGATTTTAAATTAGATTGTACGGCGTGGCATTAAAAATTTAGCTTGCACAAATATATTTGAATATGATAGTTCCTTTTGGTGGATTGTTATCAATTTGGCTTAATGACTGACTCAGCTGATAAACACAATGAATTTATTGAAAGGAATGTTAGTCTATTTTAGTTTCTACAAAAATAAAATCAATAAATTGACATTGCCTTAGTCTTAGTTTCAAGTACATAAGGTAAATAGTTTTTTTCAATAGATTGATTTTTATTTTTTATTGTTATAGTAACCAAACGATTTATATAAGAATACCAAACATAAATCAAACAATATGGCGTACCATTCCAATGGTGGCTATTCGGGCGATGAACGTGAATCTCGTTCGGGTGATGATCGCCCCGACAGTGACCTAGGCGATAAACCAACGTATGTAGTTGAACATTTGGCCACGTTTACTGTAAATAAGGATAGTGGCATTACGTATGCAGCCGACGGTATGCGAAAATTATTACAATTAGAAAAAACAACCGGGATATGGTCACAAAAAATGCAACTGTGCCTCGATCGGCAATGGGTTCTAATCATCGATTATGAAACAAACAATGTAATGGAAAGATTTTCGGTGACTCAAATAAATGATCCAACAGCGTTTACAAGTCAAGATCCAATGGAAATTTACAATAATATTTTAGTTTTTATTGTAAATGGTGGGAATTCAAATTCACGTTCGGAAATGCACATTTTTCAAGTAAGCATAAACCATCCATTATTATGTTACAAACAAATGTTAGTCTCTCTCTATATTTAATTACAGTGCCAAAGTATTTCAGCTGTTCAGCTAGTTGAGGACTTAAAAAAATTACGCAGTGGTAAAATGGTTACACAGCACCGCGATATAATGCAACAACAAACACCACCACCACCACCATCGACACACGTCCAGCTACAACAACAGCAACAAAATCAATCGCGTTCAAATCAAATTGGTCGCGATTCATTCAGTTACAATCAAACAGAAACTGATTCCGAACTAGGAGGTCTTAATGATGAAACATCGTCTACGTCTAGTGAGAAATATGAACGTGACGTTACCGTATTAAACCATTGTTTCGATGATATTGAAAAATTTATTGCACGTTTGCAACATGCGGCGGCTGCGTCACGTGAGCTTGAAAAACGGCGCCGTAATCGTAAATCAAAGAAAAAAGATCCAGGCGAAGGATTACTGTCAATGCGAACAAGGCCACCAACCGAAAAGGAGTTCAACGATATATTTGCAAAATTTAAATTATCTTTTAATTTATTAGCAAAGCTAAAGGCGCACATACATGATCCTAATGCACCGGAATTGGTCCATTTCCTCTTTACGCCATTAGCACTTATTGTCGATGCGTCCCATGATACATACTATGATCATTTACCAGCCCGTGTTATAAAACCATTGATGACCAGAGAAGCGATTAATTTACTCGTTAACTGTGTAACAAGCAAAGAAACCGAATTATGGCGTTCACTTGGCGATGCTTGGACAATACCGCGTGATCAATGGAAAGGACATGTAGGTTCTTATCATCCGGTATTTTTTGATGGCTGGTCCCCTGATTACCCCGTGATTGATGAACTTGAAAATCAAACGACACCGACAAATGTTAAAAAACGTTTAGATATTCAACATTTTTCGAATGCTAGTGGTGCGGACTTTGGTGATTATGATGGAGGGCCGGATAAAATTTATAATCCACCGGGAAGTCCTGGGCTACGTGATTATAGTGCACGAAGTGATATATCAATTGATTCCATTGAACGGACCGGTCTTAATATGGAGCAAAACAGTATGATTTTGGTGGCTAATGGGGCTTCAGGAAGTGGTGGTGTAATTCCAGCACCGGTTCCATCATCCCAAACTGACGCATGGCTTGAAGATTTACAAGCGAGGGGAGCCAAAATAGTTCAAGTGACATATCCGCGAACCGCAAACAATGATAAAGAATTAACCGTGGTGCGAGGGGAATATTTGGAGGTATGTTATTACATTGTTAGACAGTTCGACTATGATTTAAAATAAAAACGTTTAAACATTTATAGATTTTGGACGATACCAGAAAATGGTGGAAAGCTCGAAATAGTCGACGACAAGTTGCTCATGTACCTCATACAATAGTTGCACCATATAATTATAACGATAATGATATTTTCAATAATTCTGTGTACACAACGCAAAATTATAACAAAAGCAACAGGCAATCAACCGCAGTAAGTATAAACATAATCAAGGCAATTATGCCTTTACCTTAAAATTATAATTTGAGCCACGATTGTTTGAAATATATTTTGGGCAACAATTTTAATGGCAAAGTCCGCACACACACACACACACACACACACTACAACTTGCTAGCCGCGAATCATAAACAAAGCGCTCTTCGAAATATTTTAAATTCATTTTGACTCACGCAAAATATCTCCCGCACTTTTCTTTGAGATTAAATATATTTTTAGGAATTTTTTGAGTAGGGCGATTCATATTTTCAAGTATTAGATTTCCCGAAATTTTAGTTTTAGAATTGCTTCCGCACACAATTCGTCGACTGTAATTAATGGTTTGTTGTAAACGTCATTTGATAAAATGTGGGAGATCGAAGTTCAAAATTTGAAAATTAATAAAAAATAACAAGAAGACAGATTTCTTTTGGTTATCATTCTAACGTCAAACTTTTGATTATGTTATGCTTAAAAACCGGCTGAAGATTCGGAGACAGCGCAACCGAAAATCGAAAGATAATTTCCTATTTGAATTTTTTTAAATTTATGACAAATTTTGAACAGAAACGCCGATTTGAATTTTAAGATTTCTATCGTGTTCTTTTTAAATACAAAGAAACGTGCATGCGTATTTGTATTTTAAGCGGTTTGATCTTTGGTTGTCCCGTTATTTAGCATTGAAAATCTCTCTCTCTTTCAGCACTTTTTTTTTAGTTTCAGAAATCACAGAATACACATGTGATTTAGGTTTTATAACAGTTATTTTTGAAACTGGTACTATTATAGAAATGCTTTAGGTCAGACCAAATTATTCAATAATTATGTTAGAATAGGAGTTTCAGTAAAATGAATGAACCTTAATGTTTTTACATGTAGAGGGCTTACCTCTATAAAGAAATTTGTTACATCATTTTGAACAAGCTTCAGCCTTTCCAATGAATTTAAATTTGCGGATGTACACAGCCCTAGTTTCGTCAAAACATTGCTTTAAAGTTTAAAAATCGTATTTTTTATGAATTTTCTACACTAAAAATCTTTTAGTATGGAAATGCTAGTATTGCAAAATATATTTATCGGGGATAGGTTTCGATACATTATGAACTATTTTTTAGAACGAGTACCATTATTCAAATGTATAATACTTAGTTTGACCGGTACATGATTTAAATCCAAAAAAAATGATTTTTATCAATTTTTCCAAACTAAAACATGCGGTAAATGGTTGAATATACTTAAATGTAGAGGGCGCACTACCATTCCATAGCGAAGGTATTTAAGTATACAATTTGGAAAGGGTTAACCTTTCGAGTGAATATAAATGTGTGGATGTTCATTGCCCAGTTTGGCCGGTATGTGGCTGTTTTTTGCGCTTTCAGATTTGTTTCTAGTGGTCACGACACGAGCTACAGATGTGGTTTGGGTTACAGATATTTTTGAAATTGGTATCATTTTAGAAAGGCCTTAGATAATACTAATTTAATCGACAATAATTTTTTAGGAAGTACCGTTAGAGTATTAAAATAACGAAAAGTTGCAAGTTATTCTACGCAGTCATTCAGTGTAAATCCATACTTTATATTCGCTGAGATGTTTCGTCCTTCCCTTTTTAAATGATGTGCCGAATTCTTTCATGAAGTGCTAGCTACATCCTCTATATGTAAAAACATTAAAGTCCATTCATATCAAAGACCTTTCTAAATTGGTACCAGAACCCAAATCACATCTGCCGTCTTTGATCACTAAAAAAATGCATAAATGGCATTGAACTGGCAAACTAGGCCACGCACTTTCACAAATTTGTGTATGCTTGAAAGGTTGTACCTTTTTATTTTAAATGCTCTACGAAATCTTCTTTGGAAGTAGCTGGTAGCTTTGGAAGTACTCATTTCAAAGGTTAGTTCATTATCTATCAAAACCCATCCCCAATAGTATTTTTTACAATGTTTCTTTCTTTTAATTGTTTTTGGCAATGGAAAATTGATAAAACATTTAGCTGTTCATCTTTAAAGCAATGAACTAAATAATGTACCGGACTTCTTTAGGTTATGGTGGTTCCGCCCACTACAGGTCAAAACATATAGGAACATTCATTTTGCTGAAACTCCTAACGGTACTTTCAAAAAATTTCTAAAGACTTTCTAAAATAGTACCAGTTTTTAAAACCTCTATTGTAGAACCCAAATCACATCTGTAGTGCACGATGCATAAAACAAAATGAAAAACTACGTGCTTGTATCTGCCCAACTTTTATTTCGAGGCAAGCCCTTCCCCAGTTTATAAGTGGAAATGATGTTGTCTACATTCTTCAATCAAAACTTTGTTTTAGCATTATTTAGACTTTTACAGTTGTGATTTTTACTGTTTACCAAAAATGATCTAATCATTAATTGCTTATTTACTAGACTTTGGTAGTGATTAAGTGCAATCTCCTACCGTTTTAGAAATATTTTTGTCAAAATTTCTGCTATAAAAGCCAGATCACATCTGTAGTCCACGACCACTAAAACAAAACAAAAACCTACCAGCTTGTTCCGATGAGCTTGTAGCAGCATGATATTTTTGACGCTCTGTGTCGCTAGTGTAGACGCAGATGTTATATTGAAATTGTACTAGGGTGGGTATACTTTTATAAGCCAACGGAAATGAATAATAGATGTATTAGTTGGTATTACCATGTTTGATTTTTGCCTTTTTTATAGATAGTCAAAATTTGTCCACACTCACGAGTGTAAAAACAGTTT
>OY282561.1:2121567-2191567 GCA_958295665.1 Tipula vernalis
ATATACGTACATTTCATTCGATAATTGGAAATACTTAAAATAATTTCAAACCATTTTCACTTGATTTACCTTAAAAATTCAATCGAATCGGTGGTTTACATATGTATAATTATTTTTAAATATATAATTTTTTGCTTTTACTAAATAGGACGTGAATGATCGGTATGCAATTACACCTGAGCGTGACCAATTGGCTCCAGCATCCGCGGATTGGGTGCGAAATAAACACCTTGGTAAGAAAGGAGAATTCCGTTACTTCTAATAAATAAATAATCTAATCGGGAAACTCACTTCTGTTTTGTGCAATGTTAGTTTAAAATCTGTATTGTTTATGCCGAAAAAAAAAACGAAAACGCACGATTCGGAATGAGAATACGATGTTTACGATCAACTGAGAGACTTGAAATATCTCATTCCGAACTCGTAAATTTTATGTTAGCTTAAATTTTATATGTATAACCATTCTGAACAAAATGGAGTTTTTATTTATTTTGCAAATATATTACATTTTTTTTTTAAATTAATTTTTGTTGTAATTAAAAAAAAATATGTTAAATATATATATACATAATTTATATGTGTATAGTTTTAGGTACTAATTTAGATAAACTTTAATAAAAAAAGAATTGGATTAATTTTTTATTAACCGAACGCTAAATTCAACATTAAAATATTTTTAATTTATTTTAAATCGATAAAAATAGATTGATAGAGAGAGAACAGAGAGAGAGCAATCAACAATATAAAATATAATATTCAAGCATTTTTGAGTATGTTGTAAGAGAATAAATTCTCTTCAAAAAAATACTTAAAAATTACGTGAAAACCAATTTTAATGTAATTTTTTAATTTAAGAAGAGAACAAATTTTCACAAATTATTATTATTTTGTTTTTAATCATTTATATGTATATTTTTGAATATCAACCGAATAAAGAGATCAGGACTGTAATTCGCTATTTTGATTTAATCTTTCCCAATCTCTTAATTCGCTGATGAGTATATATAAAAATATGCTGAAGGCGTCGTCATTTTGATTCTAGATTCGCCAACTCAACAAATATCATCTCGATTTGACTGAGACGAGTTGACAAATAAAGGGTGGGCCAATAACAGTTTCACCATTTCAATAGTAAATAAAAAATTATTGCGTTGGGATGATTTTGATTTCTTTATTGAATCATATGCTTATTGATTCAATGTTTTAACGGCTAAATTATAGACCTTATTAATTTTAAAAAAATTTATAAAAATGTGTATATAAAATCTATTATTTTCACCAAAAAGGTTGGTATATATACACATATTGTTATTTTTTAATTAATATTATTGCCTTGATAGGGTCTATAATTTAGCCGTTAAAATATTGAATTAATATATGCTTATTGATCGATAACATAATAAATATGCTTATTGATCGATAACAATTATGTGTGAAAGATAATTTCGCCCAAATTTGCTGCTCTATTTCACCAATAAATTTTATTATCTCGTCCTTTAACCCTTGAATTGTTACTGGCTTATTAGCATAGACCTTACTTTTGAGATTACCCCAAAGAAAGTAGATTTTTATTTACTATTCACATGGTGAAACTTCTATTATTGGGTTACTCTATTTATGTATATATATATATATATATATATATATATATATATATATATATATATATATATATATATATATATATATATATATATATATATATATATATATATATATATATATATATATATATATATATATATATATATATATATATATATATATATATATATATATATATATATATATATATATATATATATATATATATATATATATATATATATATATATATATATATATATATATATATATATATATATATATATATATATATATATATATATATATATATATATATATATATATATATATATATATATATATATATATATATGGCGGGTCGAGAAACAAAATGGGATGACCCCTGAACACAAACATACAGTCTTGTTCGAATAATATTTTTATTTTCAATTCAAACAGGACTAGAGTACTGCTTTTTTGGATTAGTGTTCTTGTACAAAATTTTGTTGTTTGTCTGGTTTTTGTATAAAATTATACAAGGGGTACACCTAATTGTGTGTTATGTACTTATATATATATATATATATATATATATATATATATATATATATATATATATATTTATATAAGTACATAACACACAATTACATAAATATATATACATAGTATTGTGTGATGTATTTTACATATGCGAGAGTATGGTTTGTAGAAAATGAAATTCTAAGGAAAACTATTATTACGACTTTTCCAAATTCGTTATCATCACGTCATTTTAATCCATCAATATCTGTTGTTTTAATGCATGCGTATGTGCAGCTATTATTTGAATTAACTGAATAAAAATGCTATCAATTGAAAATAACGAAAAAAATTTAATTCATCATTATTTATTTGCCGTGATGCTGGTCTTTGATAGTATGCAACGGCGTAACTGTAACGAATTTCAAAAAGTCGTTATATTTTATGTTCAGTATTTCATAATCTATAAAACATGCTCCTTGTATGTGTACTGTCCTTCATATAACAGACTGTATATATATATATATATATATATATATATATATATATATATATATATATATATATATATATATATATATATATATATATATAAATTTTATAACCTAAATAAGGTATGTGTTGTTTTTGTGTTTGACGTTTGACCATAGTTTGAAGTTTTATTTTTTTATTGCAAATTATACTAATTTATAAATCGAATGCATTCTTTTCCTTTTTTTTTTTAATGCTCCTTATACTAACAATTAAACATCATGGGTTATGTTTTAAAAAAATTAAAGGTAACAATATGTCTGATACAAGTTCAGATGATGAATATAATCCAAATGATTATAATAATAAAATAGTAACAACGGCCACTATAGCAGCAGCGCCACCCGTTTTAGTGACAAAAACAAAAATACCGTTGAGTAATGGTAAAGATCAAAATGACAAGCCACCGCCACCACCGCCAATGCCACCAATAGGGATGATGACAACAACCCCGGCTCAATCACGCACAAATACGATGAATTGTAATTTATAAATTCACCAAAAATAATTCAAAATGTCAATTAAACATTTCATTATATCAATCTAGCTCGTAAATCGATTCAATCAAATGGCGGAGCCGAAGATATGCATGAAGAATTAAAACAGGTGTTAACTCTATTCCGTGAACGTCGCAAACTTGATATACATAAAACACCGGAAATATTTATTCAGCAATCCTCATCGGCGAAAGAAGTCGATAATTGGTTAAGGGCAAAAGGATTTTCGGATAATGTATTAAAAAAATTAAACGGTTTGAATGGTAATGAACTGTTTGCGATAAAACGGAGCACGATGACAGAATATTGTGGCGCTGAAGAAGGTAAACGACTCGCATCACAAATAACGATACAACGGAATGTATCTGGTGTAAGTATAAAACTGCGACATATAACTTATTTGCAATTCATTATAATTGGCTTAAACATTAATTTTCAGTATAAAACCGCTAGATCTTCTGAACTACAAGCGATTTTAGCAAAGGCTCGGGAGAAATATGAACCAACAGCATAATTTTTTTTTATCGTACATTATTTATCGTAATTTGTTGTTAATTTATCCGTTACTTGTTAATAAATTATATTAAATTCAAGCGGTGAGCTTTTTTAGTCTACCTATCGATAGAAATCCGCAAGTTCTATCGTACAAGGAATATTCCAGAACTTCATTTAAAAATCATTTTAGAATTCAATTTCCAACGCACATGTCAAATTTCGTAATAATTGACTGAGACATAGGCAAGTTCCATTATGATTGGCCATATTCCAAAACTTCATACCAAAATTATTATAGAATTACATTTCCAACGAACATGTCAAGTTTCATCTCGCTCTATTGAGCAGTAGCGGAGTTCCATCATAATTAGAATCCCATTTCCAACACACACATAGAATGTAATCATAATTGGTTGAGAAATAGGCAAGTTTCCTCTTACTTGACCATATTTCAGAAGTTCATCCATATATCATTTTGGTACTCCATTTCCAACGCACAAGTCAAATTTCATCATAATCGGTTGAGTAATAGACAAGTTCACTCATATTTGGTCATATTCCAGAACTTCATCTAAAAATCATTTTAGAATCCCTTTCGCAAGGTACAAGGCAAGTTTCATCATAATTAGTTCAGAAATAGGCAAGTTCCATCATACTTCGCCATATTCCAGAACTTCATCCAAAAATCATTTTAGAATCAAATTTCATCATAATCGGTTGAGAAATGGCAAATTTCATCATACTTGGCCATATTCCAAAACTTTTTCAAAAATCATTTTAAAATCCCATTTCCAATGCACAAGACGGATTTCATCATAATCTGTTGAGAAATAGGCCAGTTTCATCATACTTGGCCATATTCCAGAACTTCATCCAAAAATCATTTTAGAATCCCATTTCCAATGCACAAGCTGAATTTTATCATAATTGGTTGAGAAATAGGCAACTTCCATCATACTTGGCCATATTCCAGAACTTCATCCAAAAACCATTTTAGAATCTCGTTTCAAATTTGTCAAATTTCATCAAAATCGCTTAAGAAATAGTCAAGTTCCATCCTATTTTCCCATATTCCAGAACTTTATCCAAAAATAATTTTAGAATCCCATTTCCATTGCTGATGTCTAATTTCACTAAAATCCTTTAAAAATTAGATGAGTTACAGGAATTGGCCATTCATATAATTTGCTAAAGGTTCAATTTGAAATGTAAATGGTCCAATTTGAGGTTTGAGATATTAACAGTGACTTTTCTTAAGTCTTAAACAATATTTGTGTACAGTTTGGTTCAAATCGGTCAAGGCGTGTGGATTTGTTTAAATATCATACACATATGCTGTAGATACATACAAACATTCACTTGTACAGATTGATCAACTGCTCACTAAACATTAATCCAACCCCAATTCAACCCGCAAACGGCCCCCAACTCAACCCTCAACCTACCCGCAAACTCTTTCAATTCAATCCTCAAACCAGCATATATGTATACAAAATTGACCAACTGCTCACTATACCTTAATCCAACGCCAGCTCAACTTCAACTTAACTTCAATTCAACCCGCAAATTGACCTCTAACTTAACCTTCAACTCAACCCCAAACTCAATGCCCAACTCAATATTCAAACCAGCATTTATCAAAAATTTGTAAATATAGTATTTCTATAACCAGGTGTTTTGGGTCAATTCGTATGGCAGGTACTCGACCCTCTTGATTTGCATGTTCCAAAAGCTTTTCAAATCTCCGCCTTGACCATAGAAACAGATTGGCGAAAAAAATTCTAAATCGGACAAGCCGTTCTCGATGTACCATGGGTAGGGGACAGACATCCAGACAGACGGACGGACATTTTTATCTTTTTTTTTGCTTGTTTAGACTCAGGAACTTTCAAAGCGTCGAGAAAAGTAGTTTTGCACCAACCAAATTTTTGGTCTTTTTTGACAGGATTTCAGTACTTTGGTCTTTTTAGACCGAAATAATATTACATTTTTATATTTTTTGTAATTTAGTGTAATAATTTTGTATATAAACCATAAAATTATTAAATAAAATAAAGAAAAAATTCAACTATCAAACAACCACTTTCGATTAGCTCCGACCAACGGTAAGCAGAAAGTAAGTTTAAAAGGCAACGAACATTAATTTCTCGGGCTGCAACAACAAGAGAAACATGGCTCCTTTTGAGCTACAAAAGCAATCAGTCCTTTGGAGGTATTATTTATTATTTATTTACTGGAGGGCCATGTGGGCGATAAGCCACCTCGCACCGCGACCTAAAAGATCTATTGTGCTGGACCCTACTTAATTATCCGTCCAGTCAATATTCAGGCTCTTAACGAATCTGACAATACTACTGGCCGGTACAAGATACATACTATCCGGGCTCATTGTTCTCCCTCCTAGATGTTGCAGTCTTTGCTGGAAAATGGCTGGGCAATGGCACAGAACATGTTCCGCTGATTCCGCTTCCAGACCGCAGAAGCGGCATCCATCTGTCGTACTTAGGCCCATCTTCTTAAGGTGATACCTTAAGGGGACATGACCTGTGAGGAAGCCAGTAAGCAGCCTCAACTCAGGTTTTCTAAGTTCAAGACACTCCTTAACCCTGACAGACGAAGGTGATATAAATTTCTTCGCCTGCCGTAAACCTGGAATTCTGCGCCAGTAGGAGGACTTTTGAACATCCTCCCAGCGTTTTACCGCTGCTCTAAGGTGTCCCTTAGTGACACCGCAGAAGGGTTCTGGTCCAAAAAATAGAGAGACAGAACCCTCACGGGCGAGGCCATCAGCTGCCTCGTTTCCTTCGATTCCAGTATGACCTGGCACCCACATAAGTGTTACCTTATTTGAGCCTGCCAGATGTTTAATAACCTTCAGACAATCCCATACCAGCCTTGACTCAACGGTACAAGACCTAAGAGCTTTTAAGGCTGATTGGCTGTCTGATACAATATAAATCTTTGCATCGTTTAGGCCTTTTGCTATGCCTAACCTAGCGCAAAGTTCTATAGCATGTACTTCTGCTTGAAAAACGGTGGCATTGGTACCCAAGGACTTCGAGAGGGTAGTGCCACTCCCGTGTATTCCTATCCCCGCCCCATCTTCCGTTTTTGATCCATCTGTAAACCATACCATGGACCCTCGCTCAAATGATGGTCCACCTGCCCTCCACACATCCCGGTCAGGTAACCTAACACAGAATGGTTTGTGGAAGTCCAGTTTAGCTGGCATACAGTCGGAAGGCATTCCTATGGTAGGGTCTGTCTGAAATTCCTTAAGGATTTCCATATGACCCACCATATTGCCTGGCTTGATATTTCCTTCCGCCTGCATTTTCAGGGCCATACTTGCAGCGTCCTTTTTAATATGCAGGTGTAACGGTGTCAGTCCTAGAAGTGTCTCCACCCCCGCGGTTGGACACGACTTCATTGAGCCCGTAACACCGATGCAGGCTACACGCTGAACCTTATTCAATAAGGTTTGCGTTGTCTTCTGCTCAGTTTTAGGCCACCATACAACCGATGCGTAGGTGACCATAGGCCTAATGATTGTAAGAAATGACCAGTAGATCATTTTTGGTTGTAGTCCCCAAGTACGCCCATAGAGTCTTTGACAGGCCCAGAGAGCCTTGATGGCTCTATTTTGAACTTTCAACAAATGTTGGTTCCAGTTCAGTCTTTGATCTAGGATAACCCCTAGATATTTAACCTCGCTGGAAAAAGGAATAGTAGTACCGTTTAACGAGGGAGCTGTAAGCGCAAGCTTTGTCCTCCTCGTAAAAGGAACAATGACAGTTTTGCTTGGATTGACACTGAGTCCTTCCTGGTAACACCACTGCCATATTATATTGAGTGCATTTTGCATGCGATCAGAAATGACCTCATCAAACTTGCCTCTGATTATGATAGCCACATCATCCGCATAGCCCTGGACATCAAACCCATGGCTACTCAGAAGGACCAGTAGTCTGTCAATAACCAATGACCACAAAAGAGGAGATAATACCCCTCCTTGGGGACAGCCCTTTACGGCCTTGATGGTTACTGATTCGCCACCTAGTCTGGCAGTAATCTCACGATGTTCCAGCATGGAACGGATCCACCTAATTGTGGAAAGTGGAACCCTTTTTCCCATTGCTGCCCTCTCTATAGATCCATAGGAGGTATTATCAAACGCCCCCTCAATGTCCACAAAGGCACAAAGGGCAATTTCTTTATATGTCACTGCTTTTTCAATCCTCGTGACTAGCCCGCTAAGGGCCATAACCGTGGATTTACCAGTTTGATACGCAAACTGGTCCCGATGCAGCGGATTCTTTCCAAGGACCTCACTTCTTATTTGATAGTCCAGGATTTTTTCCATCGTCTTCAAAAGAAACGATGTGAGGCTAATTGGCCGATATGCCCTGGCCTGGGTGTCTGGACGACCCCCGCCCTTTGGTATAAAGACCACATTTACTTTCCTCCACAGTTTCGGAATATAGTTAAAAGCATAACTTGCCCGAAACATCTGGATCAAGCTGGGGAGTATTTCCTCAATACCTTTTTGAAGTAAAGCTGGAAAGATACCATCCCCTCCAGCGGATTTGAAAGGTTTGAAAGACCCAATAGCCCATCGAACCTTGCTGGGTGTGAAAATTTTCCCAGAGAGACTCCAGATCCTACTGTGAGGCGAATAGGCCACCTCACTCGAAGGATAATATGAGTCCTCTTGGGCTCCTACCACTACTGAATCCGGAAAGTGGGTCTCTAACAGTACCTCTAAGGTTTCCTTCCGGTTTTCAGTGAACCCCCCATCTTGCTTCTGGAGAAGTCCTAAACCATTTGAATGATCCCTGGAAAGGACTTTCTGGAGACGAGCTGCAGAGGGCAATTCATTGATTCCCTCACAGAAATTCCTCCAGGTAGCCCTTTTGGATCTCCTTAGTTCGAGATTATATTCCGTCAAGGCCATCTTATACTCGCCCCATTCACCGGTGCGTTTAGCCTTGTTAAATAATCTTCTCGATTTTTTCCTCAGTTTACCCAGCGTCCCGTTCCACCAAGGGACCATCTTTGTGGACTCTCTTCGCTTAACTGGGCAGCTGTTCTCGTAAGCCAAGTGTATAGAATTATGCAGCTGGTTTGAACAGATCTCCAAACCCTCTGGAGACTCTATGTTCCCCACAACCGAGGGCATTTCTGATTCGAGTGAGACTCTGTAAGAGTCCCAGTCGGTCAGTTTTGGAATTCTGATTTCCTGCCGCTGCATGGTCTCAGCCGCCAAATCGAATCTGATGTGCAAGTGATCCGATAATGAGGCCTCTTCAGACACATGCCAGTTTTTGACCAAGTCGCTAAAATGCGGACTAGCAAGTGTCAGATCTAGGACCTCTTGCCTAATCGCATTTATAAAAGTAGGTTTCCTTCCCCTATTGACAATGTCTACATTATTTGAGATCAGAAATTCAAAAAGGTACTCACCCCTGTTATTGATGTCCGTGCTACCCCACACCGTGTGGTGCGCGTTTGCATCGCATCCTATCAGGTAGGCCAGCCCATTGCGTTTGCAATGAGCTATGAGCCGCCTAACTTCAAGTGGAGGTATTAACTCTGAGTCTCCAGGAAAGTAGGCGGAGGCCATTATAGCCTCCTGTTTGCCTCTTTCACCCAGAACCTCCACCATTACTGCAACCAAGTCCCTGGAGATGAACTCTGAAATGGGAATAAAATTAATTTGCGAACTGGCCAACACAGCCGCTCTTGGACTCTGAGTTCCGTTATGATAAACTAACTTACCCACTTGATTTGGTATACCTCTAATCTGGTTACCAATCACCCATGGCTCCTGGATTAGAGCCATGCCAATGTTTTGGCAGATAAACCTGCGACAAAGGACGTCCGAAGACGCCTTTGCATGATGCAGGTTTATCTGCAGGCAGGCGATGTGTGCCTTCACTTTACCGAAGGCCCCTTCTGAAGGCCCTGCTCAGCCTCCTTTTCAGCACCGCTACCACCCGCATGCATTCTTTGTCCGGCCGATGGCTGACCAGTGTCCTCCATCGCCGTTCTGCTGGCCCCCGCTGCCTGAGAGCCTCCAGGCCTAACCAGTGGCTTGCACGGGGGGAGTCCTTGTGAGGCCTTCCCCCGCGGAACCCCTGACGCCTTCCTCTCCCTTTCCCGCCTTCTCCTCACCTGTCTCCTGGAGAGGGCGGTCACCCCGGTGGTCTTAGCTACAGGTGCCGCTACCGTAGCTTCTACAGGCTTCACCACTTGGGTCCCGCCGACAGAAGCCGGCTTAGCTCCGCTCTGACCACCCTTGGGATGCAATTGTACAGTCCCAAACTTATAGTTGACCTTAAAGCCAACCCGCTTGAGCTTCTCAACTGAAGAGTGGTCCATAGAGAACGTGAAAAAGGCCGAAGAGCCTTTCGCCTCTCTCCTGATCACTCTCCAGTTGATCGCCTGCATGCCCTCATTTTGGCTTTTTATAAACCCAAAAAGCTTTTCTGTGGGCAATTCAGCACTATTTGGGAAGGTGCCGAACACTTTGGAGGTATAGTATAGGACGTATCTGTATCAAGGAGCTTACCCTACAAGCAAAGAGTATGGAATATCAAGAGTACCGTAGCTGAATAAAAAATTGAATCAGATTTAGCACCAACGCAATGCAAGTTTTTATTTTTTCGAACTGTTACAACAACAACATTGTTTAACTATTCGTTTCTGCATTAAATTTCCTATTCGTCCGTTGTTTTATTTCTAAAATTGGAAAAACATAACTAGAGTTATACGGCTGTATAATCTCATGCATAACGCCTTTTTTGTATGAAAATTTTTCTTCAGTTTCGTTTCTCTTGATATTACATTATCCTTGCTATAAGGAAGAATTCAAAATAGCATCATATATCATCGATATGGCCAAAATTCAACGTGTACAAACGGCAACTGGAAAGTTAATCAGCCAAATCAAAACCAAAACCAAGAAAGATGGAGCACACAGAAAAAACGGAGAAATACTGTGAGGGACGACTCTCAAACCTTCAACTGCTCTTCCACAAATTTTGCACTCTCACTTTAGCACTAAACAACAACAAAAACACAAAGTTAAATCAACTTTTTTTTTGTTACTTCTGAGTCGCGTCGAGTGTAATCGCTTTAGCGCAAATTCATATACTTTAAGGTAAAGAAAACACTAGGCACGAGGTATAATAGTCATAAACATAGTCACACACTCAATAATTTAGGTATCCAGATAAAACACTGAAATGCCTTGGTGATAGGCATTTTTACAAGGAAATTAGATAGTGAGACTCCATCGCATGTACGAATCAACAATAAAAAATCCAAAAGGAATTCAATTAATGGATAGTTTCTTTGACCTTTTGGAAACAATATTCCAATGTCTAGCTACACTTAATAGTGGTGATCATGAAATTACCAACTGCAAATAATTCCAAGCTTTGTCGGTTTTGGAGAGGTCTGCAACTGTGAAGAAGATGAAAGCTTTATGCAGAAAATGTCTCCAGAAGTATCACGGCCCCTACTACCGCAAGAAATGTGAAAAATGTCATAGACACTCCACAACGTTAAAAAAAAGCCAGTAAAGAAGCCTGAAGCTTCAACCAGGATAACCTTGCAAACAACCTCTAAATCCATACAATGTATTTTATTGGCAACCGCCATAGTTACCGACATTGGAAAAAGTGTAGTTCGGATTCTGAGTGAACCAGGCTCCCAAGCCACTTTCATCACCGAAGATGTGTCAAATAAGCTCAGGTTAAGAGACTCCCATTCAAGCAAACATTGCCGGGATAGGACTACCAGCGAAGTCTACTGTAGAATTCAAAATTAGACCGAGATTTTCATCAAACTTCAAGCTAAGAAAAAGTAAAGGTATGATTTTCAAGAATATAACCAGAAGTCTACCAGATGTGATCGTTAAACCAAGTAATTAGAGCCAAACCAAGAACCTTATCAGGGCAGATCCGGCTTTTGATGAACCTGGTCCCATCGATATAAAGACACTGATTACTATGGTCAAATAATAATGGCGAACCGGCTAAAGGTGTACCAAATGAGCCAATTGCGCAACAAACCAAATTAGAATGAATCACCACCGGTAACACCATTGGCACCGTAAACATGGTAATAACTCATGCTATGGTAACAACAGCAGAGATCGACTGGCAGCTAGAACAGAAGCTCTCTGGGAGCTTGAAGAAGTAGATAAAAAAAGGGAATTCACAAAAAAAGAAACTGAAGGTGAAGAAATCTACAACAAAGGGCATTCGTGCCAAGCCAATGGAAGATACAAAGTAAGAATTCCCTTCAACATCGAACAATTCGCGTCTAAACACTTAGGTTATTCACAAAAACGGCTTGCCTAAAATACAAAATTGGCGTTGCAATACCAACAATTTATGGATGAATATTAAATTTTACATCACATGAAGGGAAGGGAGGCACTAAGTGGGAAACTGAGCATTATTATTTACCACAGCATGCTGTTTTCAAAGAAGCATTTTCAACAATGAAACTAACAGTCGTCTTGGTTGCATCAGCAATTCTACTCCTCTAGATATCTTGGGAAAACGGTTGGCAGCTTGTACTGCCATACGACTAAAATCCATTAGTTTTTATAATTTTTTAAATACAAAGTAATAAATTTCGTAGATATTGATTTTTTTTTATCTTAATTATGTCAACAAGGTTAGTAAAATTAAATAATTAATAATAATAATAATTTTTTGAAGTCCTGATTTAGATTCAAAGAATCCTGAGTTCTGGCATTGGATTCCAGAGGAACGAGCATCTAATCATGAGACTGCAAACGGGTTGAATATGTCCCAACTAATAATCATATGTTATTCATAGGTTTGGGGATGTATAAATGGTTGTTCGATGTGTACTGTAGTGATTCACTCATGCAATGAATTTATTACATTCGTTTATCCCTACAATTATTCGAAATGCAACTCATTTCGACTGAAAATATAATTGTATTTGAATAGCCTCTTTCAGCTTAGTAGTGTCAACTATACTTACTCTATGGTTAGAATCCGTACTTAATATCCCCATAAAATAATGAATAATATAAGAAGCTTCAAGCGCATACAACAATGAAATTCAATCAGCGCACGAATAATGTGTACGGCCGAAAATAAAACTAACATTAGGTGTCCACTGAGGGAAACAAAGTTTTTTATAAACGTAATGAAATTCTTTATTTGAACCAATTATTGTTATTGAAAAAATTATATTCAAATTATTTTATTTCCCACTAAATTTATAATTATTGTGCTAACCCATGGTATCTTTTCCCACCATTTCTTATTTTGACTTTTACCCATGCACACACCCATAAAAATCTAGTTCCACTAGTTTGAAATTTTTTGTCTCACGGTTCATATGATTTATTAAAACAAAATGTATAAAAAATATGGAGCTCAGTTCCAAAGAAAATTACAGAAAATGAAAAATTAATTTAAAGTATTGATACTTGGGTAGTTATATGGCAAAATTGTTCAAATAACTATGACTATACAGGGTGAACTTTAGGTGAAATATAAAGGCTGCAAAAACTGCTTCATGGCGGCACTCGTAAATTAAATTTGAGAACGTAGAATTTCAAAGATTTTTCAAAAGTTAGTGACTATTCCATATCTAAAAAATTTCAAGCAAAGATTTTTTTTTTTTGAGTATACTAAAATTGGGAGCAATAAAATAATGTCAGAGGAATATAATCCGAGCTGCATAATTATAAATTAATTTGAATTCTAATCTTCTTCGAAAGTCAAATATCTTAATTTATCAAAATTCAAGTTCAATTCAGAAATTAACAATTCGATTTATAATTTGTTGTTTGCTTGAAAAATCAGAATAAAATAATTTGTCGCAATTTTAAAACATTAAAATGTTATTGTGTGTTCGAGTTGGCTTTATTTTTTATTTAGATTGCCTACGATCGAGTAATGAAGCCTGTTGTCATATTTTGTCCCCGAAATACCTGTTTTATAACATAATTCAATTATTGTTTTAATTTTACCCATTTTTTTTTCTAATTTAATATCATATATTTTTAGACCACACTCTAATAAAAAACAAACAAGAAAAGTGCGAAAATAATATCAACCCTTTTCCCATCATTGAGCAGATTCCGGAAGGAAAACACGTAAAAATCTTTAATTTACTATAAAAATATTATATAAAACCTTCGGATAGGTATTATGAACTGTGAATTTAAGATAATGAAAGAATGTGATAAACGGATATAAAAAAGGTGTAATTTTAGTAATGATAAAAATACATTTAGAATACAAAGTTTTAGTAAAATAATAAATTGAGGATATTTTTCAAAAATCATATTAAGATATGAAACTTTATATAAAAATCTAAAGAGTGGTAATATTAAATATGAAAACAAGATTAGTAAATAGTACGATGGATAAGGATTAAAATAAAAATTTATAACCAATAAGCATTGGAAAGTTTCATCACGTGGTGAATTTAGAAAAGACAAAAAAAAAAAAAAATAATATATAAATAAAATTTGAAATATAAAAGTGGTTAAGGGAAA
This sequence comes from Tipula vernalis, assembly GCA_958295665.1. Classification (NCBI taxonomy): domain Eukaryota; kingdom Metazoa; phylum Arthropoda; class Insecta; order Diptera; family Tipulidae; genus Tipula; species Tipula vernalis. The sequence continues at coordinate 2,135,734 of OY282561.1, forward strand.
TAAATAAATTTAAGATATTTAGCGTAAAAATCATAGTAGATTGTGAATTACTATATAAAAATTTACAGATTAGCAACATAAATGATAAGATGAGATATTTAAATAATGAGATGAGTAGAGATTTATTTAATAAGATATAACCACAAAACATCTGTAAGGAAAACACATGTAAATTTAGTGCGGGCGGAAATCACGTGGTAAAAGTGAAAATAATAAAAGTGTAGCAGTGAAATAAAGAAATTTAAGATACCTGTCATAAAAATCAATAGTAATTAGAGTAATATTAAAAAATCTAAAAATTGGATATAAATGAGATGAACAAAGATTACAGTAAAGACAAAAATACAATTTTAGAATACAAAAAAAAAAAAAGTTTTCCAGGGAAAAAATAAATTGAAGCTATTTTTCAAAAAGAAGAAAAAAATCTTATCAGTTTTGAAACATAAATGGTGTAAACTAAGTGAGGACGGAAAACACGTGAAAAATTTAGAAAAAAAAAAAAAATGTTTCAGTGAAAGAAAGGAACTTATGATACATATCATAAATCATAGTAAATACAAAGGAGACGCGTTTCAGGGAAATAAATAAATATAAGTCTATTCTCATAAAAATCATATTAGTTTAAAAAAAAAAAAAATATTATAATAAATCTAAAGAGAATATTAATAACAAGCGATTAAATATATATATAATTCATAATAATCGAAATAGAGATGAATAAACAAATGTGATTAGGAAAGATAAAATCTAAAAAATAAACGTTGTTGTAAAAAAAAAAAAAAAAAAAAGCAAGAGTAATTATATAGTGAGGACAAAAATAAAGTAAAATATATAAAAAAAAAAAAAAAAGTCAATAAAATTAATAAAATCAAGATATTCTTCTTTAAAAGTAGAATAGTTAGTGAAAATTATATATAGACACAGATAAAAAAAAAAATGGACCATGAAAAGATTATTTAATGATCAAAGTGAAGTGAACAGGAAACAAAAAAAACGTTTAAATAAAGAAAGTAGTACAGTGTTAACAAACTTAAAACAGTCACAAAAAGAAGATATTGACATTATATTATTAGACACAAGTGAGTCCGAAAGTGAAATAACAAATGATACAGAAACAAAAGAGATAAAAATTGAAATATTAAATAGTGACTTAAATAAAGAAAGCAAAATGAAAGATGAAAATATTAAAGAAAGAGGAAATATACAAGAAGAAAAACAAATTGAGGACAGATATAATATAATAGAAAAAGAAGTAAATCTATACACAAGTAAAGACAAAGGACCTTTTTCAGTTATTCTAGAAAAAGAAAATACAAATTTAATAAAAACAGCTAAAATATTAAAATTAATAAATTTAGACAAATATGAAAATATTATTCAAACTTTTAATAAAAAAAGATATATAGTGATTTGTAATAATATCACAAACGCAAATAATCTAGTAAGAAGCGAACAACTAAAACAATTCGAATATAGAGCTACAATACCCAAAAGTTTTAACCATACGCAAGGTATCATAAGGGGAATACCAATGGAGATCAACGCAAAAGAGATAATAGAAAACTACAAATCAGAGGTTATAATAACAGATATAGAGAGACTAAACAGATATGACAACAAATCAAAAAATGTAATAAAGACAGAAACAGTAAAGGTTACTTTTAGAGCCAATATCAAACCAGACAATATAAAAATTTATGGGATAAATTACAGAGTAGCACACTATACGCCTCCCCCCATGTTTTGCAGAAATTGCCTGACATATGGGCACACCAAAAAATTCTGTAGAAACAAAAGTACAAAATGTGGAAATTGCTCACTAATACACAATGAAGAGGAGAATAACGAAATATGTGATAGGGAGACAAAATGCAACTTATGCAAAGAAAACCATAAAACAAATAGTAAAGAATGTCGAATAAGAAAAAAAGAAATAGAAATATTAAAAATAAAAGTGACACATAGAAAGTCATATAATCAAGCGAAAAAATTATATGAAGAAAAATATCAGGAACACTCATACAACAAGTACAATTTCCCAAAGATGATGAGTCCATTAGAAGAAAAATCATACAAAATACAAAATAATATGGAAGGGGATATAGAAAATAAAAATAAAGAAGAACAAAATACACAAAATCAAATAAGAGATAAAGAAAAAAAAGAAAAATATGGCAAAATACTGGTTTTATTTAAACATTTATTTGAAAATATTAAACCACTAGTAAACACTATGACGTTACCAGAGGAGATAAGCAACATGTTAGATGAGATCACAATTAAGCTATACGAAGAAGACCCAGAAGTCCGATTAGTGGGCTTAGACTATTTAAATTAATAAATGAAGAAAATAATAAAAATAATAAAACAATTAATAACAAAAATTAATAACGCTCCAGAAAATTATAGAACTCGTAAAAAAACAATAGTAATATGTATAACTTTTAAAAAAATGAAAATAAAAGTTAAAAAATATAAAATAATAAATATAAACAAAAATAAGGTAATAATAGTTAGAAAAATAAATCATGTAGATGGAAGCTTAAAAAAATGGATAAAAGGAGAGATAAATAGAAAATATGCAAGATACAACGAAAAAATTAAATTAATAGTAAATCGCATAATAATAAGGAAAAATAAAAATATTAAAACAATAAGTCAAAAAAAATGAAGTTTAAATCATCAAAGACAAAATCAATAGGTAGAAGGAGAAAAACAAAATATAAAATAGTTACAAATAAATTAGTAGAATATATCAAATACAAAGAAGTTAGATTTAAAAAAAAAAAAAAAAATTATTTAAAAGAAAAAGAAAAAATCTCCTTAGGGGATAAATAAAAAATAAAAAAAAAAGAATATGAATATTATACAATTAAATATACATAGCATAAATAATAAAAAAGACATATTAGAAAAATATTTACTAATACATAAAGTAGATATTATGATAATAAGCGAGACGTGGACAACAAATAACAACACTCCAATCTTCTATAATTATCGAACAATACTCATAAATAGGAGAGATGGATATGGAGGCTGTGGATTCCTAATCAACAATAAAATACAACTAATATCAACAAAAAAAATCGAAATAGACCCGATAGAAGCATTAGAGATAAAAGTAGTAAGAAACGAAATAACATATACATTGATATCATTTTATAACTCAACAAGAAATAAAAACACAAAAGTAATAAGTGAGCAATTCGAAATTTTACTAAAAAAATACGACAAAACCAAAAAATTAATAATAGGAGGAGACATAAACGCTCATAGTAAATTGTGGGACAAAAATGGTAAAAATGACTTACTTGGAAATAAAATAGAAAAGACATTATGCTCGTGTAACTTATTTCTATTAAATAACGGGGAGCCAACACACCAAGATCTATTTAATTGCACCGATACAGCTATAGACATTACGCTATCATCATTAGACCTGGTAAATAAAACAATTTGGACAAATACGAAAGATAGCTTAGGATCAGATCATTTCGTCATTAAAATAAAAATGGGGAGAAATTTGATGGATGAGACAGAAAGTCAAACAATAAAGAAAACAAATAATAGAAAAGTCATGGAAGATATAAGAAACTTAAAACCAGAAGAAACGAAAGACTTAGAAGAATATGAAAAGAGACTAATGGAGATAATAAATAAAAACACATACATCTTAAGTGGAATAAGGAGCATGAAACGAAATAAAAATTGGTGGAATGAGGATATAGATAGATTGTGGAAAGAGAAGAAGAAGGCACAAACGGTATTTAATAGGAAAAGAGACATTCATGCAGCAATAGGACTAAAAAAAGCTAAAGCAATACTACTAAAGGAGATCAAGAAAGCCAAATACAAATCGTGGATAGAACTTACGGAAAAAATAACTGTAGAAACAGACAATAAAAAAATGTGGAAAATATTCAACTTAGTAAACAAAAAGTCAACAAAAACATATAACATTTTAGAAGAGGAAAACAATGCAAAAAAATTTTTAGAGATAAACTTCCCAGAAAGTAAAGAGATAGAAAAATTACCAGGCAATGATCTTAACTCACCAGAGAGGAATAAAGGATTCGAATTAAAAGAAATAATAAATATCATAAAAAACAATAAGAATACAGTGCCAGGAATTAACAAAATTTCAAATGAAATATTAAAAAATTTACCTATGAATCATATAAAAATTATGACTAAACACATAAACGACATGTGGTTAAATGGCAGCTTCTATAAAGAAATAAATACGATTAAGGTGATAGCGATAAAAATAAAAAATAAAGAAGAAGATATTCCGGAAAACTACAGACCTATTTCGCTACTACCAGCTTTTACAAAGATGATCAACAAATTAATAAAGAATAGGATTCAGAAAAGTATGGGAAAAAATTGGAAATTGCCAGAGCATCAATATGGTTTTAGAAAAGGGAAAAGTATCACGGACTACTACATTACACTAATGAACAAGATAAAGGAAAACAGAAGAGACAAATATAAAACTGTAATGATAATATTAGATATACAGAAAGCTTTTTTACAGTATAGACAAAAAAATACTTTTACAAAGTCTCAAGGACAAAAATATAGATCAAAACATTATAAATTGGATTTACAAGTATCTAACAAATAGGACAATAATAATAGAAGGAGAGAAGTATAATCACAGCAGAACAACAAATAAAGGAATACCACAAGGATGCTCGCTTAGTCCAATATTATTCAATATATATACGGCGCCACTACATAATATAAATTCAGGAATTACAAAAATAATACAGTATGCAGATGATATAGGAATCATAATAACTACAAAGCACCATATGGATACAGAACAGATAGCGAACAGAGTAATGAATAAAGTTAGTTCAAAATTAAAAGAGCTAAAACTAATTGTAAATCCAGAGAAAACCAAATTAATGAATTTTAACCCAAAAAGTAATATTCACCTAAATATAAAATTAGAAAATATAACAATAATAGAACTGATTAATATTAAATTACTAGGAATAACATTAACACGTTCGCGTACAAGTCGGCATATGCCGTCTCTATGTATAGGGACAAGACGGGATATACCGTCCAAATTTGTTTCTTGTTGTGGAGGCAAGTCGGCGTTTGTCGTCAAATTTACAAAAGAATTATATTTGTTTGTAGTTTACTGTCCCAGCAGAAGATATAAAATATTGTGAATTGTATCTTCATACTGTAAAAATATAACTGTAAAAATATGTTTGTAGAAAAAATTATATCCGTTTTTTATATTTTTTTTTTCTCTCTATGTTTTATTGTTTTTTGTTGTGAACGAACGAATTAGGTAGTATTTTTCAGTATTGTGTTGTAATCGTTTGATAAACCTTCTGGCGTATTTTTACGTGCTATTTGATGCTCTGTGTAGTGGCCCTTAGTGAATATAGTGTTTACAGTTGTTTTGTGCCGGTGTGAAAATAACAAGTAAGAAAAATTATGCAACGTCTTCGATACGGTTTGTATTTATAGAGTTTATTTACAATTTTTCCAGGATATTCCATGGACCCAAAGGAAGAAGAAAGACTTCTTAGACTTTTTGATGAAGTGAGTACTCCCGAATCTGAATTCTCAGGAAATGAGTCAGAACTATTCAGCGAAGATGACGACATAATCGACCCGACATATGAAGATGAGTTCAGCAGCGACACAACAGATAATAACACATCTGTAAGAAATGTAGATGAGTTGATAATTGATAATGATAATGGCATTTCTGAGGTTTCGATTGACAATGAATGGGAAGACGATACAGAAGAGATTCCAGACTTTGGATTTGATGTCGCTCAATCCGGTATTCAGGTTCACTTCGAACATACTCCAAATGCTGTACAATGTTTTGAGCAACTTTGGGACAATGATATAATGGATATGATAGTTACGTCTATGAATACATATGCAGAAATTTTGCAAAACACAGGCCGACCTCACACCAAACACAGCCGTTTTTCTTCAATCAAACCAACAAATATTACTGAGTTGAAACAATTTCTAGCGCTTTGTATTCTTCAGGGTCAATTGAAATTTCCCTCTATAAGAAAAATGTTCAGCATGGATCCGCTTTATTATTGCCCTGCATTCCATTATACTATATCTGGAAGGCGATTCGAACAGCTGCTAAGATGTTTCAGTTGCAGTTATGCTCAGCCTATTAATCCTAGGGATAAACTCTGCAAAATTAGTCCTCTGTTGAATAAGCTACTCATCAATTTTCGACGTGTTTTATACCCTACGGAAGATTTATCGTTGGACGAATCACTTATGCTTTTCCGCGGCCGTTTGAGTTTCCGGCAATATATAAAGGGAAAACGAGCTAGGTATGGAATAAAGTTTTACTCTGTGTGTACAACTGATGGATATGTTTTAAATCTTCAAATTTATTCGGGACGCAGTGAAGAAGCTGCTGGACTTTCAAAACTCGAAACATTAGTAATTTCTCTAACAGAGCCATATTTAGATCGCGGTCACCATATATTTATGGATAATTTTTACAATAGCGTGGGGCTGTCTAATAAACTTCTTACCAGAAAAACGCACTCTACTGGCACCTTGCGTTCAAACAAGCGAAAAAATCCAAGTGCATTGACAAAATTAAAACTGAGAAAGGGAGAACACAAGTGGCAGAGATGCGGAAAAATTTATGTGTCTAAATGGAAAGACAGGCGAGAAGTTCTCTGCATTACAACAAAGTATCATCCCAAGCTTATTGCCGTAAAAAACCGATTCGGACAAGAAAAAATTAAACCGGAAGAAGTCTCGAATTACAATAATAGTATGTTCGGAGTCGATCGAAATGACCAGATGGTCAGTTACTATTCTTTACCTCGAAAAAGCATCAGATGGTACAAAAAAGTAATGTTCCACCTGCTAGATATAGCGATATGGAATGCTTTTTATATAAACGAAAATTCAACAGTAAGCTGACTTTGCTACAGTTTCGTGAAAATTTAGTCAAAGAATTTCTCGGCATATCCAACAGCATGAACGATGGCAGAAAATTGGTGAAATCAGGACCAATGCATGGAGGCAAGCGATCAAGAATTGACCCACCCAATCCAGCTGATACAGATAAAGATGATCAACAAGCCCAAAATATGCACTTCCCCAGCAGCATTCCTAACCCAAAGAAGCCGAACAACAGCTATTTTTTGAGATGTAAAGAATGCACGATTTTTGGTAAACGCAAAGAAACAAAATATTTGTGTAAATCATGTCCGGACCGACCACCGCTATGTATCGAGCCATGCTTTGAAAACTACCACAAAAAATAGTTTTATTATTTAGTAATTTTTATATATATGTACCTATAAATTGTTTGGATTAGTATTTTTATTTTTTTTTATATATTTATGAATTCAATAAATAAGTTTAGCTGGATAATACATTGGTTTCCACTTGACGGCATTTCACGTCATTGTCCTGGTCCATCAAAAAAAATTATTGCAGGGACAAGACGGCATTTGGCGTCGTGCCATTTTTTGGCCGTAAATGGTTCTAATGTTATAAGGCCTTTCATATTTTGTTTTATGGATGTTAAAAGCTTATGCATTTACAAAAACGTTAGTGTGTTTTTTTGAGCCGTTCAATTTTGGCTACTGTCCGCGAACGTGTTAAATAATAAGTTAAACTGGAATGAACACTTTAGAGTATTAAAAAACAAAATAATAAAACAAATCAACATAATAAAAGCATTCACATACAGAAATGGAGGAGCTCATCCTCAAAAATCACTAAATATTTACAAAGCGGTAATACAAACACAAAACTTCAACAATGAAATTTTCATGAATCTAACAAAGAAAATCATACAAAATATGCAGACAGTTCAAAATTTGTGTATGAGACAATGTTTGGGGCTAACCAGAACTACTCCATGTGCAGTAATACTAGCAGAAGCAGGAGAATTGGGGTATAGGAGACAAAACGAATATAAAGAGATTAAATATATGAGTAAACAAATAGCCAACAACTCAAAAAATAGGAAAGAACATTTTGAAAAATAATTCGCTGAAGAAATTTGAAGATAACTTAAGAAATATCCAATGTTGAAAAACATAGGTATCAGCAAAGAAAACTTTAGCACCATTAAAAATATAAAAATAATAGAAGACATAAGAGGAAAAGAAAAGAAGGATATGAATGAAACACAGTGGCGTAAGGAGATACTAAAAATAATAGACAGATTCAAGACCTTTAAGAGTTCATTTACAGATGGATCAAAAAAAGAGGACAAATGTGGTATTGGTATACACTCAGAAGACAATGTTAACAAAGCTATTAGTCTGGACAAAGAAGTCAGTATAAAAACCACAGAAATGATTGCGATATTCTTAGCATTACTCATTCATATAAAGAAAAACCATAAAAAAATCATAATCTTTACAGACTCAAAAAGTTGCTGTATCTCTTTAAAAAATACAATAGAAAAATCTCAAAATAAACTATATGAAAATAAAATAATTGAGTTAGCAGAAGAAAATCAGGACAAGGATATTATTATACACTGGATTCCAGCTCATATAGGCAATAAAGGAAATGAAATAGCAGACACTCTAGCAAATATGGGTTCGACAATGACAAATATGAATAAATTTAACAATAAAATACCAGTAGAGAATGTTTGCAAAATGATAAAAAAATAAATAAAAGAAGAGTGGAAAGAAGAATATGAATATGTGACCAGAACTAAGGGAATATTTAACAGATTAATAAATGGAGCAACCCCTCCGAAAATAGTATGGTTTAAAAACATCAATATGGAAACTATGTAAATACATTAAAATAATAAACAGACTAAGGTCAGGTCACATATACAATAAAGTATTTAAACATATGATGAAGTTAGAAGAGAACAATAGATGCCGAAACTGCAATATTAAAGAAACAAATCTACACATTATAGACAATTGTGGACTATATAAAGAGAGAAAAACGAAGTATGTATAAAAAAATAGGAAACAAAAAACTTATTGATATATTGAAAGATGGGAACCAGGAAGAAATGAAGGAACTAGCAAGGTTCTTTGAAGAAATCAAAATAGAATACCAATAAATAAATAAATAAAAATAAATAAAGGAGAGAAAATAAAAAATTTCAATAATTAAGACAGTTAATAACAATTAAAAAAAAAAAAAATATATAAAAATAATAATAATAATAATATTAAAAAGAAAATGACGGAAGGCAAATTTAACAGTGTAAAAAAAAAAAAAATTTAATAATAAAAAGAATGAAAAGAGCTAAAATAAAGAATAAAAAGACAAGTTGGAGCAAATCGATTCAATAATCGGGCTCATAAACAACAAAAAAAAAAAAAAAAAAAAAAACCTTTCCCGGAAACATATCAAAAAACATTTTGACGGAAAGTTAATTTGAAGTGAGGGGAAAAAAATTAGCCTTTTTCTCGTATATAGAGTACGGTTATATTTCAGTAGCCTTATTTTATAAAAAAATAAGATAATGGGTAAACGTGATAAACAGTGAACGAAAAGAGAATCGAAAAACAATTTAATGTAATTTTAGTAAAAAGTCACAAGGTTTATGCCTCAATTCCACTGTGAATCAAAGTTTGTCAGTAAAAATAACTTGAGATAAAAATATAAAATCGGTGGTTGTGTGAACGAGACACACAACGGAGTCAGTCAAGATTTTACTTACAAAAAATGTGTGTCTGTATTAGTGCACTGAGATTGCAATTAAAATAAAGTATCAAATTGAGAAAATTTTATGGCAGTCCAAATAATACATGTACATAAATATTGTGTACCGATGAAAAATATTTCTCGCACACACTGATAATTATAATAGTTTGGCATTTTTATGGCAAAGATTTTTTTAATTTTGTATTTTATGACGGAAATAATTTGAATAAAATAATTCTGATATGAGTATTAATAATAATTAATTTTTTAGATTATTTTGAATCGTAAAAATAATCGAATTAACACTTGTTTGCTGTCAAAATGTATCCATAAAATTTGCTATAAAAAAAACAATAAAAAAATACTTTGTCTCTGTCACTCTGATGGATTATTTTTTTTTGTCTTCTTCCAACTTCAAGTCAGCTCAGTCAATTTTTCACAGTGGAATTGGGACATAAGGGTGCTGATTATTATTGTTTTGTCGAGTGTTAATACAAATTAAATTTATTGCTTTAATTTTGTAATTTTTCATTACTTGTTTATAATTTTATTTGTTATGGTAAAAATCATTGGATTGTAAATTTCAATTAGCCCATCGGCTAAACACACTAGATTTAATTGGTTATAACCATTTTTTTTTTTTGAATTATATTATTTCATTTCAATTTAATTTTAATTGAATTAGATTAAAGACTCACCCACATAATCCGAAGTATGCTGAAATTAATAAAAAAGGTTCTGATTAGCTCGTATTATAGAAATGATAAATATAGTATAATTAAATATGCTGTGATACCTTGTACGTAAGAATGGTATTCATAGGTTTCGGAGAAAATATATAAAATATACTCCCCATGAAAAGTCGGTTTTAATAAAAATTTGTGATTACTTTATTTTGTGATTTATGTATAAAAGAAGGAATTTTTTGATATATTTTTCAATACGCTTTTGAAAATGAACCCGAATAGGGTTCGAAAGCTAAAGCTTTAATTAGTACAAAAGAAATAAAAACGAGCCCTAAACCAAATAAAAATTGTTTAATTTATAAATATTAATTGGCTCATAAAAATAAAACAATAATTTATTTTATAACAATTTAGATTACTCTAATAACCCATTCGCGGACACTTTGCACAATGATACATATTGTAACTTCCGCAATATGAAAGATGAATTGGTCTGATAAAAACCAAATTACTAGAAACGTAAACCTTAGTCCTTTTAGACGGTTTTACCTTTTTTTTTTTTCTTAAACGACGACATTTTCCGCCTTGTCCATTTAGAAGAAAAAATTGCTCCCAAATGACAAGACGGCAAATGCCGACTAATCGCCTAATTCCGCCTTGTCCTGTAAGATTGATTACATGACCGATACTGAAATTTACAGAAAAAAAAAAATTTAGTATTAAAAACTTATATGTATATTTAATAACATTTAAAATACATTCATTTGTAATAAAACTGAGTAAAAATTCAAAATAATATAAACAACATATAATTCAGGCAAATAATACTTTGCAAAGTAACAAATTAGTGTGACTACTTAGCTTGCATGAAATTTTTCGAAGCAATCACCAGTACAAAGTGCAGGGAATGAAGGGTAATTCTTACATCGGTAAGATGTCTCCTTGTGAATTTTTGTTTTCGCGCATTCCTTGCATCTTAAATAAACAACTTTATGTTTTCGATTTTCGGGAACTGGTATTTTTTCCATGAAATGATTGGATGTTGCAACAGATTTTGTTGTTGTATTTCTGAAGCCACCATGAAACGTTCGGTTAATTTCTACTAAATCTTGCCCTTTTGTAACCGTTTTAGGGAGGCGTATCATGGCTTTAATTAGCACATCTCTAAATTGTAGGAAACTTTAATTTGAGCCAGTGGTTTCCTTGTACAAAAAGTAGTAGTTCCAGGTAGCAATATCCAATAAGTGAAACATCACTTTTTTATACCAGCAAATGGTCTTTTTTGGTGATGAGTAGTAAGATACCATCTGATCACTTCTATCCACTCGTGGCATGTGTTTGGTGTAGGTGGCTATTTACTCCGGTTGGTTTTTTTAACGCTGTACCATGCCTATTTTGGACTTCAATCAATTTGGAATGAATGGCTGTAGTGATACAAAGAACGTCACGTTTATCCTTCCATTTCGAAACGTATACGTTTCCCTTCCGTTTCCAAATAAATCTTCCTCCTGTGAGCTTTTTGCTTACTACTTCCACAGGATTTCCCTTCCTGTTCGATCGAAGAGTTCCTGTACAGTGGCTTTTCATAGATAACAATGTGTTGCGAGGTTCCACGCTATTATAGTAGTTATCCATAAAAACATGATGTCCTTTTTGTAAAAATGGTTTCATTAATCGATTTACAATGGAACTCACTTTTTGACAATTAGAAACATCATTTTTGCTCTGATAAATTTCGTTATTTAAAACGTAACCACTACTATTGGTTCGTTCGTAAAGATTGATTCCAAACTTAGCTTTCTTTCCCTTAACATATTGTTTAAAACTCAGTCTACCTTGAAACAATAAAAGCGATTCGCCTAATGATAGCTCTTTTTCTGGTCTATATACCTTTTGAAAACTTTGAATGAATAGTTTTAACAGTAGACTTATATTTTCAGTATTCCTTTATCATTGGTATCCACATTACAACTAAAGCTACCTTACAACTAGTTGAAGCGAAGTTTCTGGGTCTGGTTTTGGATAGCAAATTGTATTGGAAACCTAATATTCTGGAAAGGGTAAAGAAAGGTTCGGTAGCGCTATACTCTTGCAAAAATGCCATTGGGAAAGGATGGGGGCTGGAGCCCCGCATCGTACATTGGCTTTATACCGTAGTAGTCAGACCCATACTCTTGTATGGGGTAATAGTCTGGTGGCCTGCTCTAGACAAAACTGTCAACCAAAAGCTGTTGACAATAGTTCAGAGAACAATCTCTCTGTGGATCAGTGGTGCACTGAGGAGCACATCCACTCAGGCACTAGAGATTCTGCTATTTTTGACTCCGCTAGATATCTTGGGGAAACAGTTAGCAGCTTGTACTACCATACGGCTGAAACCATCTTAATGTGGACCTGCAATAATACAGGGTACTCATCTAGTTTGTGCAACAAACAAATTCCCAAGACCACCGACTATACTGTCCTGTCACTATCTTTTGACACAAAGTTCCGGACTAGGATCCCATCCAGGGAGGACTGGATGATGGGTGCAGTTTTGGAACCAGGAGTTATAAACTTCTTCACTGATGGTTCAAAACGGGACGGGTAAGTCGGTGCTGGAGTGTTCTGCGAAGAAATTCTGTTAAATCTCTCCTTCCATCTCCCCGACTACTGTAGCATTTTTCAAGCTGAAGTAACTGCCAAAAAGAAGTCGTAGACTGGTTGAGGTATAATGTAATATCAGTTTGTGATATTCGCATATATACGGACAGTCAGGCTGACATTAAAGCGCTTCAATCACACCTGCTCACGTCGAAAGTAGTCCAGAACTGTCTCTCATCTCTTAACGAGATGACAGATCAGTTCAACATCCACATTTTATGGGTGCCAGGACATTTCATAAGTACAGGGAATATAAACGCCGATGAACTGGCTCGACGTGGTACAACGGACCACTTCTCAGAAAGCAGAAAGGATATTGAAAATGCCTCTTGCGGTATGCAAACTGCTCCTTCAGGAAGAAGCTAGCAAGCTGACGAATGACGGATGGTCAAGTATCGCCTCTTGCGTAATAACTCGATAGTTCTGGCCAAAGTTGGACTTGGCGAGATCCAAACAGCTGATCTCACTTCAGCGAAGTCAGATCAGTGTGGTTGTTGGAGTGATTACGGGGTACTGTCTCATAGGGAGGCATGCGAGTAGACTTGGTGTCTTCTCACATGACTACTGTCATAGTTGCTAGTAAGAAGAGGAGGAAGAAACAGTATTTCATCTTCTTTGCACCTGCCCTCATCTGGCACGAAACAGACCAAAGTTTCTAGGGGCAGCCCTCTTCAAAGACCTGACGGACCTCTGTAGGATGGACGTCAGGAGTATCCAGCGCTTTGTTAACAGCTCAAAATGGTTCCAATGAGCGGGAGGAAACAATTATTCGTGGAATGGCTACGGACCTTTTTTGTGTCTATGCCTGGTCCTAGTGGACCGCCACCCAAACCTGACCTAACCGACGTAACAACTACTCGAAGCGGCGTCCAGACATTGTTGCTGGAAACAATGGGTGCTACTACAGAGGATCATTAGAAAAAATGACCGAATTGTTGGAGCTTTTATTTGTGATTGCAACATACAAAGCCCCAAAAGCTAATACATTTCCTCGGAATTATTGGGTGTGTGAATATGACTCCGCCCTTTCTCAATTGGTGTCGTTGTTTTTACTGCTTACGTAAACTATAAATGCGAAATACTTGTATTCTATAGTACTTGATGTCAGCTATCAAACTCAGTATACGACATTTGGTTAAAGTGTAAATAAATAGTATTTTTAACTCTTTCAAAATGTCGAATTTTATTCCAAATAAACATCATTTGCGGGAAGTTTTATTACATTGTTTTATTGCAAAGAAAAGTGCAGCGGAAACTTATCGTTTGCTTGTGGAAATTTACGGTGAGTATGCTTCATCAAATACAACGTGCAAAGAATGGTTTCGACGATTTAAAACTGATGATTTTGGTATTGAAGATAAAGAGCATGGAAAATCACCCAAAAAATTTGAAGATGCTGAATTGGAAACGTTATTGGCTGAAGATTCTTCTCAAACACAATCAGAATTGGCTGTAGCATTAAATGTTGATCGATCAACTGTTGCAAAACGTATAAAAACAATCGGAATGGTTCAAAAAGCTATCAACTGGGTTCCACATGAATTAAAAGAAAGAGACCTCGAACGTCGAAAAACCATTTGTGAAATACTGATTCAAAGCCAACAAAGAAAAGGTTTTCTGCATCGGATAGTTACTGGAGATGAAAAATGGATTTATTATGAGAATCCCAAACGCCAAAAATCTTGGGTGAAGCATGGTGAAGCTGATCCATCGCAACCAAAGCGATATATCCATTGCAATAAGGTTATGCTCTGTATCTGGTGGGATCAGAAAGCTGTGGTATATTAAGAACTGCTGGAATCAGGTGAAACTATCAATGGCGATGTATATCGACGACAACTAATACGTTTGAAGCGAGCTATAGAGGAAAAACGACCAGAATTGGTAAATAGACACAAAAAATTAATTTTTCAGCATGACAATACAAAACCACATGTTGCAAACGTTGTGAAAAATTATTTACAAGGGCAGGACTGGGAAGTTCTACCCCACCCGCTGTATTCACCAGACATAGCTTCTTCAGATTACTACTTATTCCGGTCGATGCAGTCGTCTCTTTCTGAACAGCGGTTCAATTCTCGCGCAGAGATCGAAAATTGGCTTAATGATTGGATCGCCTCCAAAGACCAAGATTTTTTCGGAGAGGGAATCCGTAAACTGCCTGAAAAATGGGGGAAAGTTGTAGCTGCAAATGGAGCATACTTTCAATAAATAATTCTTTCATTTTCAAAACAAGAAAATGTGTTTTATTTTACCAAAAAGGGGCGGAGTCATATTCACACAGCCAATAGTAGGTTTAAATTTAGCCTTACGGCAGTTCCTCTTTGCTGGGCGGTTAGCTTCACAAAATTTTTCACCATAAGCATTTGTTAATTCGATGAGCGTTTCCAAAATTAACGGTTTAAAAATTGGTTCAAAAACTTGTAGTGGTGTTGCGTCAGACTGAATTTCAATTTGCACACCGCTACTGCTCGCATCAAAAGAAAAATGCGGTATTTCTTTAACGTCATACATCCATTCTTCACCCGATTCACCGATAATAGGTTCACCTAAATCTTCGTAATCTGAATCATCACTAAAAGGATCGATGTCTGAATCATCATCGTCGTACAGTTTCCTTACCTTTTCTCTGGATGCTTAATATTCTTCAGTCATCTTGGACATTTTAAATTATATCTACAATATTTGCTCCTTTTTAAAATGTAATTTAAAACTTTTAACCTAATTTTATTACTTATCCCGAAGATTTTACTTTACCGGTATCAATACTTTCAAAATAAAAATAACAATATTTCACACTTTTCGATAAAACAAAGTTGTTGATCGTACCACAAAATTTTTACTACTGAAAACTGATTTTTTCCCGAAATCTAAAAAACAAAAAAAAAAAACTTCGAGACATTTATCATATTTACATATATGGTTTCCCCATTTCTATGAAAAAAAATTGAGGTGTGGCCAACACACGACTTTCTTTTACGAATAGAGAATTTTGAGAAATTTTCTTTTTTACTTTTTTTTTTATTTGTTTTTAATTTTTGGAAACATTTTGTATTATGTAGTTTTTTGTAAACCTTATACTTTTTAAGATATTTGCAAAACAAATTTTCTGAACCAAGGGAGTGGCCACTTCCGGTTAGCCGATTTGGAATAAAATTCACTGGGACCTCCCAATTTATCAAAAAACCTTAAATCTGAAGTTTCAGTTCGATTGATTAAACCATATGGGCTGTAGAGAGGACACAGACAGACTGACAGACTGACAGTTTGACAGACTGACAGACAGACAGACAGACACCATTGCGAAACCCACTTTTTCGGACTCAAGGGCCCTCAAAACAATTAAATCTCTAAAAATCTCAAGATCCAAAATTTTCATGATTACTATACTTTATTTTACTAGAGTAAAAGAAAATAAAAAACCCTAATCCATACGATTCGTTCGTTAAGTAAAAGTTCTGCAAAATTATTTTTTGGAAATCGCACTCAACTCCCAAGGGCCAATATCAGCCATTGCCAACAATGATGACAAAAGTTTCGCTAGCACATTGAATAGGTCCCTCAAATACCTAGTTAAAAAACCCTAATCCATACGAATCGTTCGTTTAATAAAAGTTCTACGAAATTATATTTTAGAATTCGCACTCAACACCCAAGGACCAATATCGGCCATTGCCAACAATGATGACAAAGGTTTCGCTAGCACATAGAATAGGTCCCTTAATTACGTAGTTAGAAAATCCTAATCCATACGAATCGTTCGTTTAGTAAGAGTTCTGCAAAATTATATTTTGGAAATCGCACTCAACTCCCAAGGGCCAATATCGGCCATTGCCAACATTGATGACAAAGGTTTGTCTAGCACATAGAATAGATCCCTCAAATACCTAGTTAGAAAACCCTAATCCATACGAATCGTTCAGTTAGTAAAAGTTCTGCAAAATTTTTTTTTGTGGAAATCGCACTCAACTCCGAAGGGCCAATATCGGCCATTGCCAACAATAATAACATAGGTTTGGCTAGCACATAGAATAGGTCCCTCAATTACCTAGTTAGAAAACACTAATCCATACGGGTCATTTGTTTAGTAAAAGATCTACGAAATTATTTTTTGGAAATCGCACTCAACAATGATGACAAAGGTTTCGCTATCACATGGAATATATCATTTAATTACCTAGTTAGAAAACCCTAATCCATACGAAACGTTTGTTTAGTAAAAGTTCTGCAAAATTATTTTTTGGAAATCGCACTAAACTCGCACGGGCCAATATCGGCCATTGCCAACAATGATAACAAAGGCTTCGCTAGGACATAGAATAGGTCCCTCAAATACCTAGTTAAAAAACCCTAATCCATACGAATCGTTCGTTTAATAAAAGTTCTACGAAATTATTTTTTGGAAATCGCACTCAACAATGATGACAAAGGTTTCGCTAGCACATGGAATAGGTTCCTTAATTATCTAGTTAGAAAACACTAATCCATACGGAACGTTCGTTTAGAGTTCTGCAAAATTATTTTTTGGAAATCGCACTCAACTCTGAAGGGCCATCATCGGCCATTGCCAACAATGATGACAAAGGTTTCGCTAGGCCATGGAATAAGTCCCTTAATGACCTAGTAAGAAAACCCTAATCCATACGAATCGTTCGATTAGTAAAAGTTCTGCAAAATTATTTTTTGGAATTCGCACTCAACTCCCAAGGGCCAATATCGGCCATTGCCAACAATTTTTTTTTTTTTTTTTTTAATTTAAAATAAATTTTATTTATTTATTTTATGTAATTACAATCTAGTCTCCTGGACTAATTAGCAATTTGTTTCTGACTTAATTTACTAACTTAAATTAATCTATGGCTTCTTCCCATTGGCATTCCATAGTGTTTGGTAAATTGATGTAAACCACATCTTTGTTGTGGATTTTAGATCAGCATAATGCTGCTTAAACTGACAATCACACCAGCTCAAAAGGTTTGGTTCTTTTAAGTCTGCGAACTAAATTCGTGATGCTTAGGAGCTGAGTTGCCTCAATGTTCACATGTTGGCGGAGCCTTTCTTCATGTCTCCGTGCTTTTTCCTGGATTTCATTTAAGATGAGGTTCATTTTAAGGTCCCTATGAAGGTCATTGTTCCTAACATACCAAGGTGCATCAACGATGTTCCTTAATACCATATTCTGAAATCTTTGGATGATATTTACGTTGCTCTGTTTGGTACAACCCCAAAGCTGAATACCATAAGTCCAAATCGGTTTCAATATTTGCTTATAAAGTAGAAGCTTGTTGTATGTTGATAAAGAAGAGTTCCTTCCCATCAGCCAATACATTTTTCTGTATTTAAGTCTTAATTCTTCACTTTTCTTCTTGACGTGTGCTTTCCATCGTAGTTTAGCATCCAGGGTCATGCCGAGATACTTAGCTGTGTTCGCATGCGGTATTATTTCCCGATTTATGGTAATCGGAATATGTTCGATTCGTCTGTTTGTAAAGTTGATGTGAACTGATTTAGCTTCATTTAGTTTTATTCTCCATCTTTTTGTCCATTTATATATTTGAGTTATAGCTGATTGTAACTTCTGTGTTGATTCTTCGTTGCTTTTTCCAACAGCTAAGATCGCCGTATCATCTGCAAAAGTTGCCACTGTGTTGTTTTCTAATGTAGGAAGATCATAAGTATATAGTAGGTATAAAACCGGCCCTAATACACTGCCCTGTGGAACTCCTGCATTGATTTCTTTCAATTCAGAAAATGTATCATCTAACTTAATCCTGAAGAACCTATCTTTTAAGTATGATTCTAGTATCTTAGCAAATTGCATTGGTAGAAGATTCCTTAACTTGTGGTTAAGTCCTTCATGCCACACTCTATCAAACGCTTGTGCAACGTCTAGAAATACTGTTGAACAGACTTTTTTCTCCTCTAATGCTTTCTCAATTATACTGGTTATTCTGTGTACTTGATCAATTGTTGAGTGTTGGTTGCGAAAACCGAACTAATGATTTGGGATCAAGTTTTTACTCTCGATTATCGGATTTAATCTTTTTACCAGAAGCTTCTCAAAGAGTTTGGACATGACTGGCAATAGCGAAATTGGCCTATAAGACGATGTTATGTGTGGTGGTTTCCCAGGTTTTGGGATCATAATTACTTCTGCAATTTTCCATAAGCTTGGTACACATTTGATTCTAAATGCTGCATTTATAAGATTGGTGAGTTTCACCAGAGCTTTCCTTGGCAGTTCTTTTAAGATTTCTGCAGTAATAAGATCGTACCCAGGAGCTTTTTTCGTATTCATATTAGCTGTTATCTCACGCATGACTTCTTTTGGTGTTGTGGGTAGGATTTCTTTACTTTCTTGCACAGCTTGTTCAGTTATTATCTCGGCTTCCAACGTTTGGTCTTCATGTGGCTGGAACATTTTTTCGAGGTGTTCGGCAAATTCTCGAGCTTTGTCTTCATTATTTCTAGCCCATTTCTCACCTGCTATTTTTATTGGGGGAATCTGCATTATTGGTCTTTTGATTCTTTTGGTTGCTTTCCAAAGAGAATAATCAGTACTATTATCATTAGTTAATTTTCTTAAATAGTTGCTGATTGATTCATCTTTCAATTCTTTGATCTCTCTTCTTAATTGTTGAGTGAGGTTGTTCAAATGAGTTTTATCTTGGGGGGCCCTTGTTTGTTGCCATACTCTTCTCGCTCTTCTTTTTTCTGCGAGGAGTTCCCTAATTTCCATAGGGTAATTGTTTCCCTTGATTTTCGTTTTAATTTCAGGAGTATTTTCCCAAGCTGATTGCTGTATATCGTTTACAAATTTGTGAACTTCTTTGTCTAATTGTTCTTCAGTCTTTAATGGAACCATTAAGTTAATTTTTTCTTCTAGCGATAGTCTAAAGCATGCCCAATTAGTGTGATTATTTACTAGGAAAGGGTTTCTTTCTTTCTGAATGATTTTTTCACTTAACGTTAGAAGTATTGGTGAATGATCAGAGTTTAAGTCGTGGCTTTCATCTACTTGTACATAATTTACAGATATGTTCTTTATTATAAAGAAATCAATCAGATCTGTCACTTTGTTTGGATCAGTTGGCCAGTAGGTTGGTTTTCCAGTTGAGAGGGCTTCACAACTGCATTTTCTGATAGCTTTTAGGAGTTCTTTACCCTTAGTTGTTGTTAATCTGGATCCCCAGTGGACATTTTTTGCATTAAAGTCTCCTCCAAGTACAAATCGTTTTCCTAATTTACTGAGGAACTCAAGATAATCTTTTTCTTTCATTGAGTGCTTCGGTGGGCAGTAAATACTAGCAATACAAATATAACTACTTTTGGATTTGACAATAACAGCAGTTGCTTGTATTTTTTCCGTTTCATATTTTAACTCCTCATAGTGATGAATACTATTTCTAATTATAACAGCACTACCTCCTTTAGCAGTGTTTCCAGGGTGAATAGTGTGATATATTTGATAATTTTTAAATTTAATGTTTGATTGTCTAGTGAAGTGTGTTTCCGTGATGAGACATACATCGATTTTTTCTGTGTCCAGGACCACTTGCAGTTCTTGTTGATGTTGCATCAGTCCATTGGCATTCCAACATAAGATTCTAAGATCTTGGGCCATTTTTCTGCTTAGGGATGGCTCCCTTAGTGCTGTACTCTAGTTTCTGTAATCGCTCATCAAATGTATTTAGTCTGCTTAAAATTAATTTAAGTGTTTGACTTATATCGCCATTTTGAGCAGTTTTTCCTGGATTTCCGTTGCTCATCATTACTTGAGCATAAGTCATTTTACCAAATTGTCCTTGAGTAGTTCCCGACACTCTACGATTTACTTCGGGTCGGTTCATCTTAACCGCTTGTTTCCTGAATGAACTTGGATTTTTAGCTATCACGTTCTTATTTTTGATATTTTGCAGTTCAATAGCAACGCTGCATCCTCTGTAGTTAGCCGGATGGTTTTCTCCACAGTGAACGCATTTAGGTTGAACATTTTGGGCTTTTACACAATCTTTGGTATGATGTTTACCTAAACATTTGACACACCTAGGTTCCCTGTTGCAATATTTTTGTGTATGTCCATAGGCTTGACATTGTTTACATTGTGGTATAAGCTTAGACCTTCTTAGAGGCTGAATAACCACTTTGCACCCCAAGATGTACTTAATTTGATAAATTTTTTCGATATCTTCATCAGTATCGAAGGTCAACATAAACATGTTGAGAGGTACTTTGCTTCTCCGTTTTAGCTTAATCGATGCTTCAGTTGCCTTAAATCCTTTTGCTTTCAGGTCATCAATTATTTTATCTGGTTTACACGTAGAGTGTAAGTTTTTAGCCATGACCCTAATTGGTCTGGTTTGTTTATCTTCAAACGTGTGCCAAGCACGTTTTTCTTCATTTAACATTTTTGTCAATTTTCTGTATGTTTCAGCATCTTCTAAGTTTATTTTGATGGTGTTTCCATTCATCACCTTTGCATTAAACTTATCAGTAGCAGTTATGGTTTTTATTTTTTCATAGAGTACATCGTAGTCTTTGACTTCATCTATTACTATTGGTGGTGGTGGAGGTATTTTTTTTGGTTGTTTCTGGATAATATTTGGAACATTATCCTTTAATTGAGGTGGGGAGGGCGTATTATTCCGTCTCCTTTTTTTTCTCCCACCTTTAACTCTAATCCACTCAGTTTCTCGAGCTAGTTCTTCTTCATCCGTATGATACTCTTGTGGAGTTGTATTCTGGTTAGGAGTAGAACCGATGTCCTCCTTTGGCTTAAGAGCTTTAACTTCGTTTTCAAGCGTCTTCATACGCTCCTGCATCCATGTAATTGTAACATTCAGTTGCTTATTTATATTGTTGGCTTCAACTAATGCATTATTAGCTTTACACAATTCATTGTGAAGCTTTTCTTCGTTTGTAAAACGAGTATTGTGGCTGCTGGCCTCAATGGAGGGACTACCGCCTCTTTTCGGAGAATACGCGACTTTGTTACTCCTCTGGAAGGGATGTGAATTATCCTTTTCTATTTCACTCAAATGAGCTTGTTTATTCACCAACATGTCTTGGGATTGGTTAAAATAATTGTAGTATAGCAATGGCTGGTCTCCCCCAGAATCCATGAGACCGACCTCCGAAGAGGGTGGATTTACCTGAGCAACAGGTGTACCACCTGGGGTATTAGTTTCCTTATTTGTTCTGCTCATTGCTCATTTATAGTGTATTGCACTCGCCTCTAGTATTTCGCCGATGCTTCACATCGTTGCTCGGGTGTTACCACGTGGAGGTATACTAGACACATTTGGTGGTTTCTACATAGTTGCAGCGTTGGAATATAGACCACGAGATACATGGCTATAGACGGTCAACCCCTACCCTATTGAGACGCACCCAACACCCATTTGCCAACAATGATGACAAAGGTTTCGCTAGCACATTGAATAGGTCCCTTAATTACCTAGTTAGAAAACCTTAATCCATACGAATCGTTCGTTTAATAAGAGTTCTGCAAAATTATTTTTTGAAAATCGCACTCAACCCCAAGGGCCAATATCGGTCATTGCCAACATTGATGACAAAGGTTTGTCTAGCACATAGAATAGATCCCTCAAATACCTAGTTAGCAAACCCTAATCCATACGAATCGTTCAGTTAGTAAAAGTTCTGCAAAATTATTTTTTTTGGAAATCGCACTCAAATCCGAAGGGCCAATATCGGCCATTGCCAACAATGATGACATAGGTTTGGCTAGCACATAGAATAGGTCCCTTAATAACCTAGTTAGAAAACACTAATCCATACGGATCATTTGTTTAGTAAAAGTTCTACGAAATTTTTTTTTGGAAATCGCACTCAACAATGATGACAAAGGTTTCGCTAGCACATGAAATATGTCCCTTAATTACCTAGTTAAAAAACCCTTATCGATACGGATCGTTCGTTTAGTAAAACTTCTGCAAAATTATTTTTTGGAAATCGCACTCAAATCCTAAGGGCCAATATCGGCCATTGCCAACAATGATGACAAAGGTTACGCTAGCACATGGAATAGGCCCCTTAATTACCTAGTTAGAAAACCCTAATCCATTCGGATCGTTGGTTTAGTAAATGTTCTACGAAATTATTTTTTTGGAAATCGAACTCAACTCCCAAGGGCCAATATCGGCCATTGCCAAAAATGATGACAAAGGTTTCGCTAGCACATAGAATAGGTCCCTCAAATACCTAGTTAAAAAACCCTAATCCATACGAATCGCACTCAACTCCCAAGGGCCAATATCGGCCATTGCCAACAATGATGACAAAGGTTTCGCTAGCACATAGTATAGGTCCCTTAGTTACCTAGTTAGAAAACCCTAATATATACGATTCGTTCGTTTAGTAAAAGTTCTGCAAAATTATTTTTTGGAAATCGCACTCAACTCCCAAGGGCCAATATCGGCCATTGCCAACAATGATGACAAAGGTTTATCTAGCACATAGAATAGGTCCCTCAAATACCTAGTTAGAAAACCCTAATCCATACGGATCGTTCGGTTAGTAAAAGTTCTGCAAAAATTAATTTTTGGAATTCGCACTCAACTCTGAAGGGCCAATATCGGCCATTGCCAACAATGATGACAAAGGTTTCGCTAGCACATGGAATAGGTACCTTAATTGCCTAGTTAAAAAACTCTAATCCATACGGAACGTTCGTTTAGTAAAAGTTCTGCAAAATTCTTTTTTGGAAATCGAACTCAACTCCCAAGGGCCAATATCGGCCATTGCCAACAATGATGGCAAAGGTTTCGCTAAAACATAGAATAGGTTCCTCAAATACCTAGTTAAAAAACCCTAATCCATACGAATCGTTCGTTTAGTAAAAGTTCTGCAAAATTATTTTTTGGAAATCGCACTCAACCCCAAGGGCCAATATCGGCCATTTGCCAACAATGATGACAAAGGTTTCGCTAGCACATTGAATAGGTCCCTTAATTACCTAGTTAGAAAACCCTAATCCATACAATTCGTTCGGTTAGTAAAAGTTCTGCAAAATTATTATTTGGAAATCGAACTCAACTCCCAAGGGCCAATATCGGCCATTGCCAACAATGATGACAAAGGTTTCGCTAGCACATAGAATAGGTCCCTCAAATACCTAGTTAAAAAACCCTAATCCATACGAATCGTTTGTTTAGTAAAAGTTCTGCAAAATTATTTTTTGGAAATCGCACTCAACCCCAAGGGCCAATATCGGCCATTACCAAAAATAATGACAAAGGTTTCGCTAGCACATAGAATAGGTCCCTCAAATACCTAGTTAAAAAACCCTAATCCATACGAATCGTTTGTTTAGTAAAAGTTCTGCAAAATTATTTTTTGGAAATCGCACTCAACTCCCAAGGGCCAATATCGGCCATTGCCAACAATGATGACAAAGGTTTTGCTAGCAAATGAAATAGGTTCCTTGATTACCTAGTTAGAAAACCCTAATCCATACAATTCGTTCGGTTAGTAAAAGTTCTGCAAAATTATTTTTTGGAAATCGAACTCAACTCCCAAGGGCCAATATCGGCCATTGCCAAAAATGATGACAAAAGTTTCGCTAGCACATAGAATAGATCCCTGAAATACCTAGTTAGAAAACCCTAATCCATACGAATCGTTTGTTTAGTAAAAGTTCTGCAAAATTATTTTTTTTAAATCGCACTCAACTCCCAAGGGCCAATATCGGCCATTACCATAAATGATGACAAAGGTTTCGCTAGCACATAGAATAGGTCCCTCAAATACCTAGTTAGAAAACCCTAATCCATACGAATCGTTCGTTTAGTAAAAGTCCTGCAAAATTATTTTTGGAAATCGCACTCAACTCCCAAGGGCCAATATCGGCCATTGCCAACAATGATGACAAAGGTTTCGCTAGCACATGGAATAGGTCCCTTAATTACCTAGTTAAAATTGAGGTGTGGCCATCACACAACTTTCTGTTACGAACAGAGAATTTTGAGAAATTTTATTTTTTTCTTAATTTTTTTTTTTAATTTTTAAATTTTTAAATTTTTTTTTTAATTTTTTATTTTTATTTGTTTTTAATTTTTGGAAACATTTTGGATAAAAGAGTTTTTTGTAAACCTTATACTTTTTAAGATATTTGCAAAACAAATTTTCTGGACCAAGGGAGTGGCCACTTCCGGTTAGCCGATTTGGAGTAAAGTTCACTGGGACCTCCCAATTTATCAAAAAAGCTTAAATCTGAAGTTTCAGTTCGATTGATTAAACCATATGGGCTGTAGAGAAGACACAGACAGACTGACAGACTGACAGACAGACACCATTTCGAACCCCACTTTTTCGGACTCAGGGGACCTCAAAACAAATAAATCTCTAAAAATCTCAAGGTCCAAAATTTTCATGATTACTATACTTTATTTAACTAGAGTAAAAGAAAGTAATAACATTTGTAGTGTTTTATAGGGAGACATATTTATTTTTTATATAGACTGAAATGCATTTGTTGTCGGTAATTCCCATCTTGTCCTATGAAGCATTTTTTAAATGTCGGCATATACCGTCTTGTCCTGTGCAATTGAGCTGTTGCTGTCGATATTTTCCATCTTGTCCGCGAATGCGATAAAATCGAAAAAAAAATGTAAATCAATTAACTCTTTAATTCTTAAATTTTCCTTCTATCTTTATAGATGAGAAAGCATAAGACTGAAACGAATAGATTAAAATACGTCAGAGCTCGTAATAAAGTAAATTGTATGTTGAAGAAGTTCGCTTTCATCTGGATAAAATTTAATCGAATTCGGTTAAAGTTGATGGCACACCACTTAATCTCATTCAAATTCTGCTTCCAGTTTCACTTCCTCAATCAATTATCATTCATTATAAATTCTAGTATCACTAAATCGATTTTTTCTGATGCTTCGAAAATTGAGACAACTACTCATATTCCCAAAATACCGAACCCATCTACAGTAACCGATTCTCGTCCCATCAGCATATTACCAATATTATATTATAGGTTTTTGAACGAATCATTTACGATAAGATCAGTGGTCTTACTGCTAAATATAACATAATTGATGAACAACAATCTGGGTTTCATGCCAACCACAGTACTTCTCTAAGACTTTTCCAAGGCATTTGATAAACTTAATGATTATAACTTTTCCAAAAGTGCTTATCAACTTATAAGTTCTTTGAGTATGATAAACATTTCTGTTGATATAAGCTTTGAGATTCACGTCGGTTGGACGTTTTATACAATATTATTATTAAATTATTTTTTCTAAATATTTTTTTCTTCAGTAGGGACATTTTCCGGAAAATAGATTCTCAGCACGAGGGGTGACATTAATTTGGATGTCAGAAAATTGGAAATTGAAATTGGAATATTTGACGCAAATTTATCAGTTTATAAGTAATAAAGTGCACAAGAATTGAGGTTTGGAAATTGTTGCTGCCAGTTTTTAGCAAAGATCGAGACATTTTATTTTGAAATTATCCACCTCTGTTTATACGCTCTGTAACGAATGAGCTTTTGCTCAAAATAGAGTATACCGAAAGTTAAAAATTAATGGGTCAACAATAAATAAATAAAACATTTGCAACAATACTCCCTAAAACTCCATGGTAACTTTAGCGACAACACTTTCGTTACATCTGGGGTTCCTTAAGGATCTATTCAAGGATAATCTTTTCGCGGATGATTTACAAATTAATTCTTTCCTAGATATTGATTCTGTTGACGCTGTGATTAATAATCTAATTGTGTTTTACGTAAAGGCCTCATTATTTGTTATGAACAATTGTCTTGTAAACTATACGGAGCTACAATTAAATTCTTATTTCTTCCAAATGACAAAGACCACGGCTCTCGTAATAGGACATTCTTAACTAACGATTCAATTGTTTTATTAGAAATTATTCTTCACTAATAAAATTTTTAGCGCCTTTTTTACTAAAATCATCAACTATTAATTAAAATTATAGGTTTGATTTTGTTATCAAAATGGAACGTCAAAATAAAAAATGTATTAGTTATATTTATAAAAAGAAAAGAAGTACAATCAACGTGGATTCTGTGAAAAATGCTGTAGGAAAACTACCTAATAATGTATTATTGTCCAAATATAATAGTAAAAATATAGAGCTATTGTGTCAATCAATTAAAGTAGTAAATAATTGTTCAAATTGTATAATATTTGGTACAGATACATCAGAAGCAATCTTGTTCTAAACAACACTAATGTAACAGAAGAACCAAATATTAGTGAAATAAATCTAATACATTAGTTCGACCTCAAAATCGAAATGAAGATGAATTAGCCCCATTAATTAATATTAATCCAATTGATTGTGAATCAAATTCTTTTTGTGACTTAGCCGTTAACTGTGCTGAAAATCAAAACGAATTTTCTCCAGACGAGTTCAATGAAGCAAAGAACGTAAATTTACCCGTTCAAAACAGTTGTAATAATGCTTAGAGTGAAAGATATTTAAACAGAATTAAGGAAAAAAGGGACAAGCTGGTTTATAGTAAATGTGATTTCACGTTAAGTATTTCGGCCAGTGTTTGGAAGCAATTATTTTTACCTGAAGATCAAATATTAGATACTTATATGTACAGATCGGTAATTATTGAAAATTTAACAAAAATGACCGGGTGCTTAATCAAAATTAAAGGTTACGATATTTTAAAAAATCATTTAACAACAAGAACGTATTGTGGCCATCGAAATTTCAGCACAACCTGTCGAAAGTACAAACTTATTAATAAGAACTTATCTCGTGGAATATTTAAAGTTCATAGTACCAATGATCGTATTGTGCATCTCACAAAAAAATTTAGTTATGGATCAGGTTATACGCGAGATGTCGATAAATAGCAACTGTTAGAAAAGCCTGTAGAGAAAGTTGCTGAAATCCTAATGCTAGAAGAAGACATGTTTGTCCAAAATAACAATACGATACAAAAATTAAAAATCCATAATGTGTTAAGGAAATTAAGGTCAGAGGTATTACGGTCAAATGACAATGACTGATAACTTCATTGACATTAACCGATGATAAATACATTCAAAAAATTATGCGTCGCCCATTTATTGTAATGACCTACAGCGCAATGCAAAATAATATTTTAAAAATAATGAGGGAAACTGTCAAAAATATAGATTTGGCGGTATATTTAGACGGCACAGGCAGTTTAATCCGAGCACCTTTCAAACCATGCTCAACTATTTTATATTACGCTTTAGTAATAGCTGCCAAAACTAGTGAGTTCGACACATCATCGCCATTTCCTATAACTGATATGGTTAGTTCGAGCCAAAATATTGATTCAATTGGGGGCTGGCTTAAATCATTCAAGCTATACGTCGAGGGAAGTCTAAAAAAATGGCCAGTGTTCAATGCAGTGGTTATCGACTTTTCTTTCGCTGAATTGAATGCAGTGCTGAGTTGATTTAATGACATGGATATTATTGAATATCTTACTGCAACTCATAACTGGATAAACAATAATTCCTGTTACAAACCCAGAACATCTACCGTAAAAGTATTTTTGTGTTGCGCTCATTTAACACCAACAATGGCGCAAGATATAAATAAGCATTTTTCGAAACATCCATCAAATTGAAAGATTATCAAGGAAATTTTTGCATCGTTATTCATGACAACAAATTATGAAGCTGTTAAGGAATTATGGAGAGGGCTAACTATAATATTAAGATCACGATTCATTACTAGAAAAGTGCAACAATCATTAATATGTTTAATCTAATTTAATCGTAGAAGGTGATATACATTTTGATCTAACCACCGACGTAGAACGTCCAAAAAGATATAAAGAAAAAAAAACCGCCCAATATATGTGCAAAGCCCGTATTTTCAAGGTTTGAAAAAAATTATGGACGAGGTTTGTTTAAATGAAGACAATTCTACAATAGTTGGTGGAATTACTAGTTTTTACAATACTAATTTTCAAGACTTAATACTAAAAAAATACATGGCTTATTTACCATTATGGGCGGGTCTTGTAAATAATGGTGTGCGATATAGCAACAGTCACGTGGATAATTACTTTGCCACTGTAAAGCGTAGGTTTAAAACTTCACTCGATATTGGTAAAATACCAACCAAAATAGAACATTTTGTCAGAAGTATTCATTATAGATAATCATAAATTGGTAAACAATCGCCACAAGAACAATTAATTACAACATTCAAATTGTTGAGCCAAAATTCAAAGGAATCTAGTAATTTCAGTACTCCGAAACGACCAAATAAAATTGTGATAAAAATGTTGCCACTAATGAAAAATAGAGGAACCAGCAAAACTACATTGCCAGTCCTACAGAATGGAACAATAACATGTGATTATTACTCGAATACCTGTGGGTTTGATTCCTTAATCCAATCGTTAGCTGCAGGCGTCGTCACTTTGGGAATAACTAATAGTGATATACGAGAAGGAAGTATAAAAAATATGATTGTGAATCTATTGGAGAATAAATTAAAAGTTGCTTTTGACAATAGAAAAGAAGAGAGATGTATCGAGTTATTACTACTAAAAAGTCTTCCCAGCCTAATTGTGCAGTTTAAATGCCAAATTTGTGAAACCATAGTTGAAGAAGAAAGAAACTACCTGTTGATTAATTTGTTAACATTAACGGAAGTCGGGTTCTCCAATTTAAATGATTGTTTAGAAGAAATTCCAACTTAGGGTTGCCCAGTATGCCTGAATAAAATGAACCCTTAAAATAAATCTTACCATCCAATAATATCCATTTATACCAGAGTTTAAAATGGGATTTCATTTTGCTCTTCGCTCTTCATTTTTGTTCAAGAGCGGTAATAAAAACTATTAAAAGCTCTTTGTATTGTAAAAAAAAAATATCGCTCTGAAGAACTGTAGCATTATTTTTATTATAAGGCTCTTGCTCTTCCACTATTGCGTTTGTGTTATCATATTTTCGCTCTTTGTTATTGCGCTATATTGAGAAAATAAATACGCTCTGCTCTGATGAATAAAAATGTCATTATTATATTGCTCTTGCTCTTATTATTACAGCAAACGGTTACATTCAAAACCTTCTAAATTTCTTTAGAAAGCCAGATTGTTTAATTAGCGAACAGAAGCACGGGCATTGGAAATGGGATTCGAAAATGATTTTTGGGTGAAGTTCTGGAATATGGCCAACTAGGATGGAACTTCGCTATTCATTAACTGATGTTAGTGAAATTTGACACGCGCGATTTAAATGGGATTCTAAATTGAGTTTTAGATGAAGTTCTGGGATATGGCTAATTAGGATGGAACTTGCCTATTTTTTAACCGATTGTGATGCAATTCGACATGTACGTTCGAAATGGGATTCTAAAATGATTTTTAGATGAAGTTCTGGAATATGACTAATTAGGATGGAACTTGGCTATTCCTCAACCAATTGTGAGATTCTAAAACGAGTTTTAGATAAAGTTCTGGAATGTAAGCAATTTGAATGGAACTTGGCTACTTCTTAACTGATTTCATTGAAATTTGGCACGCGCGATGGAAATGGGATTCTAAAATGATTTTTAGGTTAAGTTCTGGAATATGGCCTACTAGGACGGAACTTGGCTATTCATTAACCGATTTTATTGAAATTTGACTCGCGCGATAGAAATCTGATTCTAAATTGATTTTTGGATCAAGTTCTGGAATATGGCCAATTATGGTGGAACTTGGCAATTTCTTAAAAGATTTGAGTGAAATTTGACATGTGCGTTGGAAATGGGATTCTAAAATGATTTATAGATAAAGTTCTGGAATATGGCAAACTAGGATGGAACTTGGTTATTTTTTAACCGATTTGAGTGAAATTTGATATGTGTGTTGGAAATGGGATTCTAAAATGATTTTTAGATGAAGTTCTGGAATATGGCCAATGGGGATGGAACTTGGCTATTCCTTAACCGAGTTTAGTGAAATTTAAAATACGCAATGGAAATGGGATTCTAAAATGATTTTCGGATAAAGTTCTGGAATATGGCCAATTATGGCGGAACTTGGCTATTCCTTAACCGACTTGAGTGAAATTTGACATGTGCGTTGGAAATGGCATTCTAAAATGATTTATGGATAAAGTTCTGGAATATGGTCAACTAGGATGGAACTTGGCTATTCTTTAACCGATTTGAGTGAAATTTGACATGTACGTTGGAAATGGGATTCTAAAATAATTTTTAGGTGAAGTTCTGGAATATGGCCAATGGGGATGGAACTTGGCTATTCCTTAACCGATTTTAGTGAAATTCAAAATGCGCAATGGAAATGGGATTCTAAAATGATTTTCGGATGAAATTCTATAATATGGCCGATTACGGTGGAACTTGGCTATTTCTTAACCGATTTTAGTGAAATTTGACATGTGCGTTGGAAATGGGATTATAAAATGATTTATGGATAAAGTTCTGGAATATGGCCAACTAGGATGGAACTTGGCTATTCTTTAACCGATTTGAGTGAAATTTGACAAGTGCGTTGGAAATGGGATTATAAAATGATTTTTAGATGAAGTTCTGGAATATGGACAATTGGAATGAAACTTGGCTATTCCTTAACCAATTTTAGTGAAATTTAAAATGCGCAATGGACATGGGATTCTAAAATGATTTTCGGATGAAGTTCTGGAATATAGCCAATTATGGTGGAACTTGGCTATTTTTAAACCGGTTTTAGTGAAATTTGACATGTGCATTGGAAATGGGATTCTAAAATGATTTATGGATAAAGTTCTGGAATATGGCCAACTAGGATGGAACTTGGCTATTATTTAACCGATTTGAGTGTGAAATTTGACACGCGCGATGGAAATGGGATTCTACAATGATTTTTAGATGAATATGGCCAACTAGGATGGAACTTGGCTATTTCTTAACCGATTGTGATGCTATTCGACATGTGCGTTTGAAATGGGATGAATGAAGTTCTGGATTTTAGAGAAATTTGACATGCGCGATGGGAACGGGATTCTACAATGATTTTTAGAGTTTTGGAATATGGTCAACTTCCTTAACCGATTGTGATACAATGTAACATGTGCGATGGAAATAAGATTCTAAAATGATTTTTAGATGAAGTTCTGAAATAAGGCCAACTAGGATTAATCTTGGCTATTCCTTAACCGATTCTGATGAAATTTAACATGTGCGATCAAAATAGAATTCTAAAATGATTTTTAGATGGGTTTCTGAAATATGAATCATTTAGATGGAACTTAGCTATTTCTAAACCGATTGTGATGCAATTCAATATATGCGTTGGAAGTGGGATTCTAAAATAGGTTTTAGATAAAGTTATGGAATATGGCCAACAGCAGATAAACCTCGACAGCTGCATGGATTACGGAAACTGGATATATTTAAATATATCAATATGAGTTACATAAAATAATAATTATTATAGATTACTTATATTGACATGTTTATACATCTGCCGGAAAATTTAGTCGCGATCAAAAGAAAATAAGAAAAAATGGGTGACAGCACGCTAATGTTAGTGTAGGACCCCGGAATTACAAAAATCATTTTAGAATCCCATTTCCAACGAACATGTCAAATTGCATCAGAATCGGCCTAATTGGCCGTATATGCCTTATTACAGAACTTTATCTAAAAATCATTGTAGAATCCCGTTTTCATCACACTAGCCAATTCCAACACAATTGGCCATATTCCAGAACTTTATCCAAAAATCATTTTACAATCCCATTTCCAACACACATGTCAAATTTCACTCAAATCGGTTAAGAAATAGCCAAGTTCCACCATAATTGGCCATATTCCAGAACTTCATCCATAAATTATTTTAGAATCCCATTTCCATTGCGCATTTTAAATTTCACTAAAATCGGTTAAAGAATTATAAAGTTCCATCCCCATTGGCCATATTCCAGAACTTCACCTAAAAATAATTTTAGAATCCCATTTCCAACGCACATGTCAAATTTCACTCAAATCAGTTTAATAATAGCCAAGTTCCATACTAGTTGGTTATATTCCAGAACTTTATCCATAAATCATTTTAGAATCCCATTTCCAACGCACTTATAAAATTTCACTCAAATCGGTTGAGAAATAGCCAAGTTCCACAATAATTGGCTATATTCCAGAACTTCATCTAAAATCATTTTATAATCCCATTTCCAACGCACATGTCAAATTTCACTCAAATCGGTTAAGGAATAGCCAAGTTCCACCATAATTGGCCATATTCCAGAACTTCATCCGAAAATCATTTCAGAATCCCATTTCCATTGCGCATTTTAAATTTCACTAAAATCGGTTAAGGAATAGCCAAGTTCTATCCCCATTGGCCATATTCCAGAACTTCATCTAAAAATCATTTTAGAATCCCATTTCCAACACACATGTCAAATTTCACTCAAATCGGTTAAAGAATAGCCAAGTTCCATCCTAGTTGGCCATATTCCAGAACTTTATACATAAATCATTTTAGAATCCCATTTCCAACGCACATGTCAAATTTCACTCAAATCGGTTAAAAAATAACCAAGTTCCACCATAATTGGCCATATTCCAGAACTTCATGTAAAAATCATTTTACAATCCCATTTCCAACGCACATGTCAAATTTCACTCAAATTGGTTACAGAATATCCAAGTTCCATCCCCATTGGCCATATTCCAGAACTTCACTTAAAAATCATTTTATAATCCCAGTTCTATCGCACATGTCAAATTTCACTAAAATCGGTTAAGGAATATCCAAGTTCCATCCCCATTGGCCATATTTCAGAACTTCATCTAATAATCATTGTAGAATCCCGTTTTCATCACACATGTCAAATTTCTCTAAAATCGGTTAAGGAATAGCCAAGTTCCATCACAATTGGCCATATTCCAGAACTTGATTCAAAAATCATTTTAGAATCCCATTTCCAATGCACATGTCAAATTTCTCTAAAATCGGTTAAGGAATAGCCAAGTTCCATCCTAGTTGGCCATATTTCAGAACTTCATCTACAAATCATTGTAGAATCCCATTTCCAACGCGCATGTCAAATTTCTCTAAAATCGGTTAAGGAACAGCCAAGTTCCATCACAATTGGCCATATTCCAGAAATTTATCTAAATATCGTTTATCAAACTTTCTTTATTTATTGATATTTAAAGAGCAATTCCTGTGTTACAAAAAATTTTGCTCTCTAATGTATTTTCTACAATGGCTCTGTAGAATGGGTTGGGAGCGATATTTTTAGCTTTTACGCTCTCTGTTTTAAGAGCAAAATTAAAAATAAAAATTTAAATTACTTTGAAAGAGCGAAATAATTTTTTTTTTGTGTTTATCATTAGAGGGTAAGAGCGTAAAAGCAAACTGAAAAAAAATTTTATTGGGAGCAAGAGCGAAAATTTTTATAAAGAGCTCTTAAAGAGCGATAAATTTAAACTCTGATTTATACTGAATATCATACAGAGAACCGTCAGAAAATCAAAATTGGTCAGATCGAATCGACTTTAATATTTGACAATGTAGTTTATAATTTAATTGGACTTGTTAGTTATGAACAATTCAATAATAATAATTCGAAAGAACCTGTTTCTGGTCAATTTATTAGTTATTCACAATATAAAGAAAAATGGGGCCGATACGATAATCTAAAAAAATATGTAGCTACTGCAAGAAATCCGCATAGTATAGAAGTAAATCCACACATGGTAGTTTACGCAAGATTCCCAATGTGAAGATTTCAATACTCGAAACTCTCTATTCATACTTAACTTAACCTAGCAAAGTCCTAACTAGAAAACTTTTGAAGGAGATCAAATAAATGCAATATATTGTGTTGTACCCATAACTTATACAGAGATCTAACATATGACTAACCCTCTATTCCTCAAATCCGTTCTCACCCTTCTCGCCATCGCATAGATATTGGGCTTATAAATTTACGTCACTAACGACCCTATTGTACTCATGTCATATCCCGTTATATACCTCAATCCCTGTAAGTTTCGCCACAGCGTTTGATAAATCAAAGTTTCTGACCAACGTCAGTACCATGAATATAACGCTTTAAATCACCCTTCTCGCCATCGCATAGATATTGGGCACATAAATTTACTTAGTTAACGGCCCTATTATGCCCATACCATATCCCGTTATATAGATCAATCCCTGTGAGTTTCGCCACAACGTTTGATAAATCAAAGTTTATGATCAACGTGTTACGACTGGCCTACGTCTCCACTTCATACAGAGGAAAAAGAAATTTTTTTTTGCGAAAATTCCAAACGCTCAAATAATTTGAAATTTTTTTATCGTTATAAAAATACCATGACCACCATGGTGTTTATACCTATGCTCGCTTTTATGATTTCCGAATTTAAATCCAATGTTCCCTTCGATTGTTATGTAAACATATTTTAAATTTTTTTTCATTTACTTGTTTTCTATATTGTCATGTACAAACATATATATCTCTTGCGAGTTGGTGTGTGTACATGTATTATCTAGTATGAGATGGAATATTTGGTTATTAAAATATTCAATCTGGAATATTCTATTTTTCTTTCTGGTATCATTGGCTTAAATTAACGCGTGATATTTGCTCTGAGTGGGGATAGAACCGATCGGTGTATTAGACATGAATCCGATGCGGCCGTACAGATAAGTATGTACATGTGTTCGTCGTCGTTGTTCGTCTGATTCGTTGTATTTGTGTACATAAAAAAAAAACAATATACATGTCAATAAAGATTTTACAATAATAAAAAAAAAAAATGATGAACATGTGCACAAATGCAACGAGTGAGACGAACAGCGATGCGAGGTAGAAAATAGGAGGGGGAAATTTTCTGATTTTTTTTGGATAGAAAAATATTTTTTTTGATGAATAGTCTAGTTTGGAGTTTTGGTGACGAGAAGTCAACATTTTTTGAGATAAAATAACAGTCTAGTTTTCGCATTGTTGACGACAAGTCAATATTTTGTATATAAAAATTAAAAACTCTAGTTTTAATTTTTTATAAAGGAGGCTACTTTTGATTTTGGAATAAATTAGTCGGAATCTGATTTTTTTTTTTTTTTTTTTTGGTGATATTGAGTCAAGTTTTGGTATATAATAAAGTATTAATTGATATTAAAAAAAAAAGAAGAAAATATATAAATAAAGTTTATATAATTTAGTTTTGGCACGATAAAAAAAAAAAAAATCGTGGATTAATTTATAATGTTGCAGTAGTCTAAATAAAATATGAAATAAAAACTATTTTAACAAAATTCCACGTATATTTTATTTGGGGTGTGCTTGCTTAATATTGGTTAAATAGTGGTTGGATATACAGTTCTTCAATCTACACTACGTTACCGTTTAGTGATCACCAATTTCGTTTGGATTATTTTTTTTTGTGTTCAACTGATTTGTTGAAATTATAAGATGATGCTGTCTATTAAAGTTAAATAAAGACTTAAAATATTGTACAAAAATATAAATAAATAAAACGAACAAATGTGTTTAAATTATAAATTTTTAAACTACACATAACAGCATAAAGTCAGTGCGATGTTTAAAACAAGAATCGAATAAATAAAACTACAAAAAAAAAAAAATTATTAAAAGTGTTGTTGGTGATATTGAGACAGTATTCCCGCCCGTGGAGGCAGGGCAATCAATTGTGTGAGGGGGATCCTGCGTCGGCGCTGGTTGCAGTGGTCGGACGGGCCTTTAAAACAACAAGGTAAAACAAATAAGGGATAAACAATCTGGCTAAGTAACTTTTAGTTTCTTAAGTTTGTAACAGGTTGTTTCTCCTTTCTATTTTCATTATATTGTACATATATTACTATTTTTACCGTTTGTTTTCGGCGTTTCGTGGTGGTGCACCGATTTGGTGAAAACTCCACTCAGAGCAATTATTGTCCGGTTATATTTTTTTTTCCGTCATTTTGATTGATTGCGTTTGGAATTTCCGTTCTTTTTCTCTTCACTTCTGCTCGGTTGTCCGTTTTTGGGGGTGGTTCGACCCCATAACGGTTCATTTATTTCAGGTATTTTTGTGTTTTCCTTAATTTTCTTAAAAACAGTGATAGTGAAAGTGAAACTTAACATTAACGTAGAATCAGTTTTAACGTAATTT
Source organism: Tipula vernalis (assembly GCA_958295665.1). Classification (NCBI taxonomy): domain Eukaryota; kingdom Metazoa; phylum Arthropoda; class Insecta; order Diptera; family Tipulidae; genus Tipula; species Tipula vernalis. The sequence continues at coordinate 2,172,858 of OY282561.1, forward strand.
ATCTTGTTTAATTTTAAATTTTTTCTCTTTTATCATCATCTAAAATTTTTTCTTTGAATTTCTTACTGTAGTGTGCTACGCCGCACCATGTGCGTGTAAACAAATAATTGATCGGATGGGGGGGACAAACAAAAAATTCGGCCCTTCGACCCATTCGGCCCTTTGACATTCGGCCCCTTGACACTTTCGGCCCTTCGACACATTCGGCCCTTCGACCCATTCGGCCCTTCGACATTCAGCCCTTAGATATCATTCCGAAATTTTACTATGAAACATGATACCATGTGATTTAGTTCTCGTATTTTAATTATTCTTGTTATATTAATTACATTCAATATAATTATTACTAGGCTTAGGATTCTTAGGTAAAAAAATATTTTTTTTAGGAAATCCAAGCCAAAAATTTGTTGGATAGTTATTCGTTTTAGAACAAATAAAAGCGAATAAGCGCTATATGTTACCACATATTTTTAGATATTTTGGCATAATCACATATTTTTACATATTTCCACTTAGTTTATGTTTTACCGCATATTTTATGGTTTACTCCAAATATTTTTAATTTTTCTTCAAGAATAACGTAATTCGACTATCATAGCTTAAAATTTGATACAGCAAAATATTTTATAAGCCAAATTTTAAATTTAGGCCAACAAATATTTTTTTTAGAAGTTAAAAATGTTTCACTTTGGCCTAAACTCCGCTAATTAAAATACATATCGCAATTAAACGTCAAATTAAAATACATATCTCAATAGTTTACTGCACATTATTTGACGATCCGGGGCCCTTCTAGAAAAGCAGATTATGTGTTTATATGTGCCATTATGAAAAATGAAATAATCTATTTAATTAATCACTTGAGCAACAGTTTAAATGCTATTCATATTCAAAATGGGCTCGAACGAAAACCTATTTTTAATCCGAAAAGTTCCAAGTTGTTATATGTTTGAGAGAAATGTTGAATGTAAATTTGATTACAAATTAAATTAAAATTTAATTTAATTTGATTTGGTAAATTACAAATCGATTTCGAATTACAATTAAAACACGATGGATTTAACCAAAATTAGAGGGAAATCGTAACAAAATTAGCTTCAATTCTAAATTGGACGTAATGATTGTGAATGAAATTTTAAGTAGAATAATTAACTCACCCTCTTAAATTAACTCAGAATTCAAACATGAATTGTAGTAAAATATTAAGTGGCATTTACGTGAGAAAAGTTAACATATTGTTTGTCAGCATACATTTGTGAATTTCAACATATTGTATATAACACCAGAATATGGAGCAAAAATCTGAATGAGAATTTGAATTTCCAAATGTAACTGAATAAATTCTTGAGTATTCAAATTGGATTTAAAAATTTAAAAATTGAATTAGAATTACAAACTAGATTTGAACAACATTTTGTGTTTAATATGAATCAAAAGCTAATAGTAGTTTTCAGCAGAACTTTGCTTTAAATAGAGTTTGAATTCCAATCTTTGAATCAAAGTTCCAACCAGGGCATGACTAAATATTGAGTGAATCCAAAAAAAAACCTCCGGTTTTAAATCCATAAATTTAATTTTCAGTTTGAAATTAAACAGATACAATTTTAATTGAGTTATAATTCGAACCACGACACCTTTCAATATTTTGAGTTAAAGTGTAACTTGGGTTAAAAATTGATTTGGAAATTTAGATTAGAAATTGATAAAGAAATTCTACTTTGTTTTGAGCAAAAATTTGAGTATAAATTTGCCGTTCTAAGATTCAAACATAATTTTAATTGCAATTAGGTTAGAATTGAGTTGCAATACGACATTTGGTCTCAAACAACCAATAAAATTTCCTAAGAATTTAATTTGTGTTGAGTTTAGAAATTTGTATCGTAAATTTTGAGAGAAATTTGAATTAGGAATTTAAATTTAAAAGAATGGTTTTGGCATTTTAAACCAAATAAAATCTTTGGTAAAATTGAGGAATTGAGTTAAAACTCGAATTTTGATTTCACAGAATTTTGAGAGAAATATATTGTAAGTTTACAATAGATTTGCTGAGTGGATTTTCAATTAGAAAACAATAAAATGAGAGCAAATTAGGTGGAGCAAGGAATAGATATGTCAAGGGAAAACAAAAATACATACATATTTTGAAACCAATTTGATTTGGATCAAAAAATTTGACTGGAAAAGAAAATTGTTTTTTTTGGATTCGAATAAAACCTTGGATGCATCCAGAATAAAATTAGATTACAATCCCATCTGGATTTGGATCAACTGTGAGGAACATTTTCATCCGAAATTGAGTTAAACTTCCAAACTGTACTGGAATGTTTGTTAATTTTAATTTTGATCACGCTCATTGAATTAAATTGAAACGAAAACTTGAGTAAAATTTATAGTTTTAACAAATTGATTATTGTAATTTTCGTTTTAATATGTGTATGTGAATGATATTCACTCTAGTAACTTAGTTTAAAATCAAAATGGATTCGAAAAAACAATAAGATTTTTGGTCAGAAATTTAGTTCCAAGCAGTTCTCGAAGTTGAACAAAATGATAAATGAAATTTTGAACATAAATCTAGTCTAAATAGGTCAACTGCATTCGACAGAGAGGAAATGGATTAAGAGAACGAAGAGAGAAAATTAGCTTAAATTCTAAACTAGATATAACGAATTTGAGTGAAATTTTAAGTAGAAAATGTCTTATTTATTTTGCATTTGGGAAACACATTTTCAAAAACAATTTTAGCAAAATATTTAATGCCCTTTATGTGACTGAGCTTAAATTCTAAACACGTTTTCAACAAATCTTTTAGTTCAACTAGAAAATCAGGAATCCAGCAAATATCTGAAAGAATTTTGTTTTATAATAGAAGCATATCAATTTTAAAACGTAACTGAATAAAATCTTAAGTAGGAACTTACATTAGAAATAGAGTTTAACTGACTGCCTTTGATAACAGTTTGAATGAATTTTAGAAATTTAGTTAATTATTCGAACAACATTTTTATTTAAAACGTTGTAAAACGTGATTTGAACAAAGTTTGAGTAGAAATTGAATTTGAATAGTAATTTGGGCTTGAGCAAAAACATAACTATAATATTTATTTTAGTTTAAAGTTGAGTTTGTATTTCGAATTGGACTGGCAAGAGAAAAATTAAAGATTAAGTTAGAATTAAAAAATCGATTTGAGCAAAATTTTATGTTTAGTGAGGGCAAAATTCTGAGAAAAAGTTGTTTTTGAATTCCAAAATTTTGATTGCAATTAGATAGAAATTTTTTGATATTTTGAATACAAGTAAACTAAGTTTCAAACTCGATTTACATCTACAAAAGTTACAAATTCAGCTTTCACTTTAAAATGATTCGAGAAGTGCAAGTTTGATATTCCAAACTAAATTTTAATTGCAATTAGTAAAAATTGCAATACAAAACATGATTGTAATAAAACGTTAAAATTATTAAGTATCAGCAAGATGTATAAAAGAATATAGAAGGTCACGGTGTTCTTTTGAAGTAAGTACCGCTTACCAGTCCAAATTTTTAACTTTTTAAATGTGGAACCATTTTTGGACTACTTTTCCAGCACTTTGTAGTCCAGGAGAGCTAGTTTATCCACCTTTGTAGCCAAAAACTTGATAATTTTGTTGGTTAATGTGTGAATTGAAATCCTCTCAAGATAAGGTTTAGTTTTGGTTTTATTTTCAAAATAAGAGCACATAGTTTTCATTTTATTCACACATTTTACCACATATTTTGCAATTTTAGTTACATGTTTTTGGAACATATTTTTGATTTTTTAGAACCTAAAAATCCTAAGCCTAATTATTACCTACCTCTTTGGTTTTGTATACTTATATAATGGATGAAATCTCGTATTTAAATATGTACGTAATAAAATATTAATTTTCGTGCTGTAAGGCTTTTTTTTATAAATTTAGCGAGGACACATAATTTTTTTGTTAAGGTATTTTTCGGGATGCGTTTTCGGGTCAAGTTCACATCGGTTTAAAATACAAATATTTTTTTTTTTAATGTTTACGTAGGTTTATTTATTACAAAAATAATTTCTTGTCACAAAATAATAAATAAATTATAAAAATAATTGGTCAACATTACTTCTGCGTAAGGTAAAACCTGATAAAAAAAACATTCTACAAATTATTTTGAAATTTTAATATTTTCTGGAAAATGTAGATGATAATAATGCAATTTAAAACAATTTTGTATTTTTTACCAAAAATAACCACTGGAATTGAAAAAATATTATTTAATTCAACAATTTATTTGTCTATTTTACACTAAGATTTGTTTAGACAACATTGTTATATGTATAAAGATAAAAAATATCCTTTTGTTATTCCACAACTCACACTGCAATGTGAGTCTTACATATTTAAGAAACCCACTGAAAAAATTCAAAACTAAAAAATATGCATGAAAAACTTATTTCGGAAAATATTTAAATAGGAAGTTGGGACAATTCTCATTAAGTAAAAAAAAAAAGCTTACCGTTGAAGCTTACCGAATAAAAACTATGCCGCCGTAAATAAAATGAGGAAGAAAACCAACTAAGCATGCCAGACACCCTTTTACTAATACTAACTAAATAGTCACCTCAAGAAAGAGTTTTACTTATAACTAGGTCTAAATCCCTCATAGTATTGGAATTTAATTACCTGTGAACCATGCAGAAAAATTCCAACCAAGGACGAGGTATCTAACGATTTTTATAAGTTATAATCATCTGAGATTTATTCGAATTTTAAACGAGCCTAATAGAGACCAAGACCAACCGAGCAACTATCGATATTACTTAAGTCTTCGTTTATCAGAGAAATATTCCTAACAATAGAATCCTGATATAAACGATTATTTCTATAAATTTGGACATCATCATCGTTGAGCTTATGTAGCTAACGAGCAGCCAACGCTATATTTGTAATACTGGGATTTACAAAATAATTTTATCTTACAAAGCGCCTGATGGAAGAATGGAGTCGGAAAGGAGTCCCAATTTGAATCCTATATGACTCGTCTCGTATTCCGAATACGATTATCAAAAGTGACGTACGAAGGATGACAAACTGCTAAACATTTTTTATTGATTAATTATGATTTTGTTGTTGTGTTTATGTTTGTGAAAATTTAAATTTAATTTTTAAAATTTATATTTGTTTGATTTTTGTTTGAAAATTTGAAAAACCATATATTTAGAAAGAGTAGGTATTACCTACATTTTCCAAGATTGTTTTCAATGACCTTGAATTTGGGTTTTGTTTCATTTTTCCAGCTAGTACGATTTAAGAGGTATTCATATTGGGAAATTTAGTTATAAGCCATGTTGTGTTATAAGCCAAATTATTAGACAAAGTATGCTATGGTAATATTTTCTATGATTGTTTTGAATGACCTTGAATTTGGTTTTTGTTTCATGTGTCCATCAGTTAGTGCGGTTCAAAAGGTTCGCAAACTTTTTTTAGGGTGGCCCGTTTTCTATGCCGATGAGTGTAATTTCGTTAAGACTGATTATAACAAGTACGTGTCAATTGACGACCATAAATACTTACTTCAACTTAGTTGAGTTTGTATAACAAGGAACGGTTCTACATGTTGCACTTACACGAAGCTCCTTTAATAATAAGTATAATTAACATTGCTTAAAACTCAGCAATTTTAGCTTAAGATTCGAATACTTTTTGCTAGTTGTTAGTTTTTTCTGAAGAATTTTTTTTTATTTTGAAGAATAAAGCCCTTGACAGCATAAACATAAAAATTAAAATACATGGTTTGTGGATCATTTTATTTCTAATTTTACTTGATCACACAAAAAGTTTTCAGATTGCACAAATAATTTTGGAATGCAGAATATATATGTATAAGTTATATGTACATTTATAAAAATGTAAGAGAGATATATGCGAGTGAGAGGTAAACCACTACAGCATAAACCCAAAACACAAAAAATCAAAAAAAAAAAAAAAAAAAAACGCGAATAACGCGAGAAAGAGAATGTTTTATAAAAATTTCGCGTATTCGTGGTTATAAATCGCTGCATTTTAAAAATCTATCAAAGCAATCAAAACTACTTTTTTGTTATTTATTTTTTTATTCTGTGTATTAAATCTGTTTAGTTACAAGTTTTTTATTCAATCATAATGTATTTTAATTAACAATCTCACAATTATCAAGTTATAGAGTGCGTACACGTCGCGCGCGGAGTGGCTGTGGAATATTTTATACGATCATCTACGAGTATCTGCATTTTACACTTTATACGACAGAGAATAGTGAAAACCGAAATGTATTAATTATTTTTTCCAGTAACTTTGATTAGTGCGTGATTTTAATTTTTTTCTATCTTTGGTATAAGAAATCAAACAAAACTCGAAAATATTATAAAAGAAAACGTAAAGTGGTTTCTTCGTGTGTTTTTGACATCATCGGTAAATACACGTAATTGAAAGATACAGCGAAATACAGTGTACATAAATATATATTGTAAAATTGTATACATTTATAACATATGTATATGTCATAAAGGTATAAATCGTGATCTTTTCTCTTCTAGAGTGTGATTTCAATTTTAAATGGTAATTTAACCAACAAAAATATTAAACGAAACCCAAATCACAATAAAAACATGTTGAATAGGATACATCAGTTAAAAGAATGGATTACCTAAATGATCCTGCATTTTGTATCTTTAACGGTAAGTACACACAATATAATAAGCAATCGGGTTCTATATCTGTCTTCTTATAAAGCGCGAACTGTTCTGACATTTCCTTAGATCGCAAAAACAAAAATGGGTGGATTTCTCATGCGATCTCAATTATCTTATCACTAATTTATATATATATATATATATATATATATATATATATATATATATATATATATATATATATATATATATATATATATATATATATATATATATATATATATATACATATATATATATATATATATATATATATATATATATATATATATATATATATATATATATATATATATATAATATATATATATATTAATAATTATTAAATCTTCAAAGTGGAAGCATAAATTGAAGTTTAAGTTTCAAATAGTTTTAATATATTACTATTTTTTGTGAATATTGGTTTAATTCTAAACAATACCTTCATGTAGTTTTGGAGTTGTCAAAACATAAACGTGTTCCTAATATAAATTTGCTGTATAACAAAAAACTGTTGTAATACTAAATTGATAAACGGTTAAATTATAAAATCTTCATGAAATACGCTCTGCAGTAAAATAAAAACTATGGTGCATAATTGCTAAATTATAAAATCACACAGTAAATCTTCAAAGTGGCCGCATACATTTTTTTTATTTTTCAAAATAATTATTTATTACATTTGTTTAATTTACAAAGTTTAAAGTTGTTTTGAAAAAAATTACAACTTTTACTTTACAATAAATTCACTAGTTGACAAAATATAACGATTGTTACAAGTAAATAACGTAATGGTGGTGGTTTACGGAACTTACAGCTTTATCTTTTTACAAGATTTAAACATTTTAATTCTATTTCTTTTTACCTCATTTGGCAAGTCATTGAAAAAGTGTAAGCCTGCATAAAAAACACTAGTCTGAGCAAGTGATAAACAGTATCTTGGCAACCTGTAAAATCTTGATATTCTCGTTTGCCATTCCGTTACTTTAAATTTTCAGAATTGGCAACGGAATTCATATTTTATATAGTATGTAACCGGAAGGATAATATAAGGAAGTTGGAAAGCAGCTTTTAGAATTTTGTTCGGTAGTAGTTGTAAGGCGATTTCGTTGCTCCAGATAGGACATATGCAAAGTGCGATTGTATATTATCATAATAAAACTAAAGAATTATTTTTTTTAAGTATCAAAATTACCTATACCACAATCTGGGTTCTAGATTCCAGATAAGATTTTAATCCACTTCAGCAAGTTTTTGACAGTAAATCGTGAATTATTTTATCAAAAGCTTTGCTGAAATCTGTATAAAGAACATCTATCCTAATTCCATTTAACAAAGCATCTGAAATGTAGTTGGTTAGCAAAACCAAACTAGTAATAATTAATCTTCCAGACCCTGAGCAAGACTTTTGTTAAACAGCACAGTGACAGGATGCACAATTGCACAAACAGTTATTGCATGGATTTTGCCTGGATTATGAAAAACGTTCAGATTCAACTATTCCGGCAAGACATCCTTCGCTTCCAGCTGGAACAAAATGAATGGCGAATTATCAACAATATTAGAGAACTAAATGTTTGAATTAGTTGTATAAACATTTTCAAAAAAAAAAGTTACAAGCAGATTGCACGCATCTTGCAGATTGTGACATAACTGACGATGTAAAGACAAAATGAGAGAGTAACCATTAGAATTCCTTTTATAGTTGACAAAACTCAAGAAACGATCGGGATTAGATTTCAAATAATTATACTTCGTTCACAAAACATCAAAACTATCATAATTTACGCTATTTGGAAACATTTTAAATATTTCATGAGTTGTGTCCTTCCTATTTTTGAGATTAATCGTTTGCCTATTATGCCACGGTTCCTGCTTATAGCTCGGTTTATCACATTTCTATATAAATTTCTCTTTACCAAGATTTAAAATTAAATAAAATTCATTAAAAATTATAATTTATTGAATGAATAGCATTCTGAAATGTCTCGCAATATTCCAGAAGTAAAGTAATATTTAAAGGTGAATGGTAAGTCCTCAGAAGCCCGAGCGTTAACTTCATGGTACAGTGGTACGAACGGTAAATCCAAAATAGTGCCGTTTTTGTTCTTAATGGAAACGCCTTGCTTTATTTAGCCCTAATGAAAGTATCTCAGCTATAAAATTATCCACATCAGCGTTCAAATTCAAGTGTGTTAAATTGTTGTCATCAAAATCCCAGTCAATATTCGCCAAATTAAAGTCGCCCAATAAAATCAAGCGATCCCTTGGTTTCATAATTGGAACCACCTCCGAATTGATAATATTTAAAACTTTGATTAACGGCCTAATAATATCACCTGGCGGCCACACGATGGAATTATTTAATTTATAGAAGTGATCATTTTTCAAACCAATTTTAAATGAGATACATACGAGTATATATATGTAAGTGAGTTGTCAACAATGCGATCCTTGGACAGTAATAATTTGCAATCCACATCTTCAGTAAAGCTAAGCTCAAGCTTAGAACGTATATAAGTCGAGTTGAGTAACATATCGATTAGCTCGGCTAATATATAGATATCTCTTATCCTGTAAAACTGCCGGTTTGATGGAGTCAACAGGCTTCATTTCACATTAGGTGCGCTAAATTGTCCAGGAACTCTGCCGGTAAATAAAAAATGGTTCAACTATACATAAATATACAAATTTGTAAAGTTTGACGATCTTTTTTAGTGAGTGACGACGATATTGAGGTTGATTATAGTACTGCGGAGTTTAAAGACGTAAGGTCAATATTAAAAGAATTGCAGAAATAATTGTCAGCATCGAAAAGTTCTAAAACTATTTTGCTAATTTTGGTGATGATATTAGCAAAAAAATAACCAAAGTAACAAATGATAACGCGTTATTATCTGCGAAAGTTGAAGCTTTGGCAGTAAAATGTGGGGAGTAAGAACCTAATTTATATCGTACTGAGGCTGACCTGGATAAACCAAACCAAATTCGAATCCAAAATCATTTTTAATAACAGGATTACCAGGAGAATTTCATAATTTTTGTCAAAGCGCCGCATCTCGAAAGTTCTCGGCCAAACTAGCACCAAAATTTAACAAGATGTTTATCAATGAACCTGTTGGTAATGTGAGGTAAAAATTGGTAAACGAAAAAGCCAACTCGTTGGGAATATATCATCTAAAGGACATTAAATCATAAGTTGGATGTTGACTCTATTCAAACAATCTTTATCTATAAATTTGTGGTTATTCTATCTCTTACATTTATAATTGCAAATTTCATCTAACTAAATTATCCCAAATTACACATCTATAGAGATATTGTTTGCCCGGCATAATGAGACGTATCTCGTCGTTCTAGTTCCATTAATAAAAAGATTGAACACCCCTAACGCTTAATATTATTCATTATTTGCTTGATGATATAATTGAATACAACTGAAAAAAAAATTAAAAATCGAGGGAAAAATAAATGACTTGTATAGTGAAAACTGGACTATGCCGTTTCAAATGTTTTAGTGGGAGAGCCCATTGTATTTATTTGAGATATAAACTGGAATATTGCTATAAGCTGATTAATTATTTCAATGGTGATCGGTATTTCAGTGTTTCACGCTTAAAAAATGGCAATCCTTAAAATTTAAAAAAAATAATAAGTTCGAATACTATTAGTGAAAATTCTAAAGTATTCATTAATTTTTATTCCTTGAAAGTGAATACAAAAAAAAATAATCTAACTTAATTTTGGTTAAAAATAATTACGGGTACCGAGATTTCTATAAATTGAATCCCGTTGATCTTTAAAATATCAAAAGTGTGAATCAATTAAAAACATTATTCATTAGTGTAATATTTTTCTGTGTTTACGAAAATAATAATTATATAAAGTTATAATAATCTTAACATAATATATATTTAATCTTACAATTAGATGAATTAATAGTTATAGTGAAATTAAATAAACTGAAAGATACCTAAAAAGGTAAGTGTGGTCGCTGTGTGAAAATAGAAAAACAAACAGAAAAATTAAATATAAAAATTGTGACATGCAAGGAAAGCATGAAAAAACATTTACAAACAACAAAATAATTCCCAGCGTATTATAAATAAGGTGACCGCAGAGTTTAAAAAGGGATGGCATTTCGCTCCTCGCTCTTCATTTTTTTCAAGAGCGATAGTAAAAACTATTAAAAAACTCTTCATAAGGAACGACATTTAAAAAAAAAATATCGCTCTGAAGAACAGGAGCATTATTTTTATTATAAGACTCTTGCTCTTCCGCTATTGCGTTTGTATTATCATATTTTCACTCTTTGTTATTGAGCTGTATTGAAAAAACAAATACGCTCTGCTTTGATGAATAAAAACGTCATTAATATTTTATTGCTCCTTCTCTTGTTATAACGGTAAACGGTTACATTCAAAACCATCCAAAATTTTCTCTTTGGAATAAGGCCAACTAGTAAGGAACTTGGCTATTCCTTAACCGATTGTGATGCAATTGCACATATGCGTTCGAAATGGTATTCTAAAATGATTTTTGGACAAAGTTCTGGAATATGGCCAAGTAGCATGGAACTTGTCTATTTCTTAACCGGATTTTAGTGAAATTTGACATGCGTGATAGAAATGGGATTCTAAAATGATTTTTGAATAAAATTCTGGAAATGGCCAATTATTATGGAACTTGGATGTTCCTCAACCGATTGTGATGCAATTCTATACATGCGATGGAAATGGGATTCTAAAATAGTTTTTGGATAAAGTTCTGAAATATGGCCAACTAGGATGGAACTTGGCTATTCCTTAACCAATTTAATGAAATTGGACATGCGCGATGAAAATAGGTTTCTAAAATGATTTTTGGATAAAGTTCTGGAATTTGGCTAAGTAGGATGGAACTTGGCTATTTCTAAACCGATTTTAGTGAAATTTGGCATGTGCGTAGGAAATGGGATTCTAAAATGATTTTTGAATCAAGTTCTCAAATATGGCCAGTTATTAAATTATTAAATTTATTTAATTAATGTGAAAAGGCTATAAATTAACTAAACCATATAAATAAAATGCTAACTTGGAAGTGTTGATTTGAGTTGAGTGGTGATTTTCGTTTGCATCACATAATGACGTGTTCATTTATGCGTGCCAAATTTCGATTAAAAGATGGTGAACGAGGTGGAATTATGTGAAAACATTTTCGAAAAGCTAAATGTATTGAACTTAATTATTAACTTAATAGAATATGATTGAAGTTTTAGGTTGCAGTTTTTCACACGTAAACGTCAATTTTGCTTGTATAGTACACCGATTAGTTTTGTAGGAGAAAAATGTTTCAATTTTATTTCATGGATTTATTATTTTACTTACTTTGCAGGCTTTATTTTGCAGGGTAATATGTCCATAAACGGAGTAAAAGTTTTATAATAAATAATAAATTTTTTAGTTTTTGATTTTTTGTTTTATTTTAATTATGTCAACTAGATTAGTAAATTAAAACATCAATAATAATAATAATTTTTTGATGTCCTAGTTTACATTTATAAAATCCTGAGTTCTGGCATTTAAATTATATTATATACTTTTATAAATAAATAATTAATTTGAACATTATTAATTTCCTTTTTTCTAGGTCTGTAGGAAATTGCCGATTATTTTAAATTTAATAGTATGGTTAAATATATATTTCCAATTTTTATTTTTCAATCTAGTTGCAGTAGGTAAACAATTAATTAACTATTTACAGGAGAATGGTAACTAATGGAACAAGTGCTATGAATTCAAATTATAACTTAATAATTTAAAATTTTTAAACATTCTTTTAGAATTTTAGCTTAGAAGTGGGAGAGTTTACATAGGCAATTTCATAAAATGTTAATTTTTGTAATACTTGTATGTAATATATTGTGTTTTGCTCATTAATATATATTAATTAATTTAGTTTAAAAATATTTAAAGGTTTCTCTTCCTTAATTTGCTAATAATAATTCAATTTTCAGAATATAACATAGTTCCAGAATCAATCTTTAATATGGGGATTAAATTAATCCTGAATTTCAGAATTAGATTTGACTTTGATATTATGGTGATTTATTAATTAAAATTAGTTTTCAGAGTTGCCTGGGCAATTATATATTGATTTTATTTGTTGATTCTTGATATACTTATAGTAAGTACCTAACAGAATTATTGATGATTTTAGGCTGTTGTGGTGCTGTAACATTATCATTTTTAAATTATTTATTATAAATTTTATAAAATAATTGAATTTTTAATTATTTATTCTCTTTTTCTTGATCGGTAGGAAATTTCTGATTAGTTTTAAGTAAAATTTTATGTTTAAAATGGTTTTTAACGTTTATTCTAATTCATGTTGCAGTACGTAATAATTAATTAATTAGATATAGAAGGACCATGAAAAATGAAATAAGCGCTGTTTTTGTAATCTTAGCTTAGCAATTTTAATTTTTCTTAAATTTTTTTCTTAAATATTTTATCAGGTAAATTAATGAAAGGCGGACAGGGGGAAATTATAACATTAATAATTTTTTAAGTCCTAATTTAAATTTAGGGAGTCTTGAGTATCCGGCCCTGGATTTCAGAGAAATGATCATCTAATAATGTAGTTAGATTGTGCTGTCTTGTGCTAATCTATTTATTATATATTGTACTAATAATTTACTAACTATCGATCACATTGGTGTCTGTAACCGGGTCGAGTCTGGCCCAACTAATAATCCTATCCTATCCTTCGGTTTTGTATTATGTATATGGGTGTACTGTGTGTGCCCGGGAGGCTGGGAGATCCTGCTATAATGCTTGGCCGTACACTCTCAATCAATCAATCAATAAAATGTTAATTTTTGTAATGTGTAATATATTCTGTTTTGTCCATTAATATATTTTAATTAATTTAGTTTTAAAATACTTAAAGGGATCTCTTTTTTAATTTACTAATAAATGATCCAATTTTCAGAATAAACATAGTTCTAGAATTAATCATTATTATAGGGATCAAAATTAATCCCGAATTTCAAATTTAAATTTTAGTTTGAATCAACCCTCCAGGATTAACAAGTAGTGAATAAGCTGTAGTTTAGAAATTGTGTTGTCTTGTGCTAACTATTTTTACTATATAATTACTAACAATTTACTCTTATCCTTCGGCTGGGGATGGATAAATGGGTGTACGATGTGTGCTCGGGAATACTGAAGATCCGGTTATAATAATTATTCATTTAAGTAATAAAATTTGTTATTATGATGTTTATTAATTAAATTTAGTTTTCAGAGTTGTCTGAGAATTTGTATGTTAATTTTATTTGTTGATTCTTAATATACTTATAGTACCTAATTGAATTATTGAATTATTAATAAATCTAGGTATTGTGGTGCTGTAATATTATCATTTTATATAAATTTTATAAAATAATTGAATTCATAATTATATATTTTCTTTTCTGGATCGGTAGGAAATTGATGATTAGTTTTAAGTAAAATTTTATGTTTAAACGGTTTAGTGTTTATGTTAATTCTTGTTGCAGTAAGTAATAATTTTTAATTGGATATAAAAGGACCATTAATAAGGAAATAAGCGCTTGTATTTTAAATTTTATTAATTATTTTATCAGGTAAATTAATAAAAGATGGACAAGGGTGAAATTACAACATTAATAATTTTTTAAGCCCTGTTTTAGATTTAGGATTTAGGGAGTCTTGAGTATCCGGCCCTGGATTCCAGAGAAATGATCACCTAATAATGTAGTTAGATTGTGCTAACCTATTTACTATATATTGTACTAATAATTTACTAACTATCAATCGCATTGGTGTCTGTAACCGGGTCAAGTCTGTCTCAACTAATAATCCTATCCAATCCTTCGGTTTTGTTATATGTGAACGGGTGTACAGCATGGGCCCGGGAGATCCTGCTATTATGCTTGGTCGTACACTCATAATCAATCATAAAAGTTTAATTTCAACTTTATTTTATTTTATTTTATCTTTATTTTGTTATAATGATGTTTTTTATAATACAGTAGAATCCGTTTATACCAAACCATGTATATAACGAACAAACGCTTATAATGATCATATGGTTTTGTCATATAGTTGTGTGCCTTGAATTTGCACGAACACTTATTTTTCCTTATACACTACAAACAAAGAACTACGTTTATAAACGTAAACGAATATTTGATTAAAATGAACAGCCGGCTATAGTGAACAAAATTATGTCCCTTGAGTGTTTGCTATAAGCGAATTCTACTGTAATTATAATTATAATTTTAGCTTAGTAATTTTAGATTTTCTTAAATATTTTATCAGGTAAATTATTGAAAGGCGAACAGGGGGAAATTACAACATTAATAATTTTTAATTTAGGTTTAGGAGACCTGAGTATCCGGCCCTGGATTCCAGAGAAATAATCATCTAAAAATGTAGTTAGATTGTGTTTTCTTTTGTGCCGTTAATTTACTAACTATCGATCGCATTGGTGTCTGTAACCGGGTCGAGTCTGTCCCAACTAATAATCCTATCATATTCTTCGGTTTTGTTGTGTGTGAACGGGTGTACGGTGTGTGCCCGGAAGTTCGGGAGACTTGCTATAATGCTTGGCACTCACAATCAATCAATCAAGTTCTCGAATATGGCCAGTTATGATAGAACTTGGCTATTCCTTAACCGGTTTTAGTGAAATTTAACATGTTTATTGGAAATGGGATTCTAAAATGATTTTTGGATATATGTATACATGTAGTTCTGAAATATGACCAATTATGATGGACCTTGGACCCTCTTATTGATGGACAGATTTTAGTGAAATTTAACGGGTGTATTGGAAATGGGAATCTAAAATTATTTTTGGATGAAGTTCTGGAATATAGCCGATTAGGATGGATCTTGGCTATTTCCTAGTCGATTTTAGTGAAATTTGATACACGCGATGAAATTCTGAATATGCGATGGAAATGGGATTCTAAAATAATTTTTAGATAAAGTTCTGGAATATGACCAATTAGAATGGAAATTACCGATTATTTTTATATCGATTTTCGATCTGCCTCACAACAGATAAATCTCGACAGCTGCATGGCTAACGGAAACTGCAACAGACGATAGCTTTTATGATATTGCTTGTTGATATTTTTTGAGAATTTGGCAGCTGTTGAGGTTTCTCATATTGATATATTTATTATACATCTGCCGGGAAATTTAATCGCAAAAAATAAAAAAAATGGTTGATAACACGCGCAGCATGTGTAAAACCTCTAATGTTAGTGTAGGGTCCCGGAATTAGAAAAATCATTTTAGAATCCCATTTCCGGAGTGCATGTCAAATTTCATCCAAATTATTGGAGGAGTAGCTGAGTTCTAACCATGAAGGCCATATTCCACAACTTTATCTAAAAATAATTTTAAAGCAGCATTTCCATCGCAAATGTCACTAAAATCGGTTCAAAAATAGATAAGTTCCATCCTAGTTAGCCTTATTCCAGAACTTCATCTACAAATCATTTTAGAATCTGATTTCCACCGCACATGTCAAATTGCATCACAATCGGTTAAGGAATGGCCGCATATCTAATTTCACTAAAATCGGTTAAGGAATAGCCAAATTCCATAATAATTGGCAATATTAGAGTACTTCATCTAAAAATCATTGTAGAATCCCGTTTCCATAGCGCATGTCAAATTGTACTTAAATCCGTTAGGAAATAGCGAAGTTTCATCCTATTTGGCCATATTCCAAAACTTCACCTAAAAATCATTTTTGAATCCTATTACCACCGCGCATGTCAAATTGCATCACAATCGGTTAAGAAATAGCCAAGTTCCATTCTGAGAGTTGGTTTTTTGGAGAGTTGGTTCGGCTATAGCTTTGGATTTGATTAGGATTAAAATTAATTCCTGCTCCCCAAGTTTTTTCTGAAAAACTGCTGAAAACAATTATTATTTTTTTATCGACTATTTTTTCCATCGGCGGTTATGAGGCGGGGGGGGGGGTGAGATTTCGTTCCATCCATCATGTCCCCGTGCGGTCACCCAAATTTGTACTAGTTATGAGGGGGGAGAGGCGAGATTTCGTTGGTAACTATAGCTAGTGTTGCTTGACGTTTTGCTTGACGCTGTTGTTGCATTGGTTGCATCTCTGCTGTCTCTCCTAGTCGCCCCCCCCCCCCCATAATGGCATCAGCTCAATTTTGTTGATATTAAAATTTGGATGATGCCACATTTCTCTGTGGAAAGCCTAGCAACTGTTAAATTATCGCGAAAGTAAACTCTTTAATTTTTAAATATATGTATATATGTATATGTATATAAGAACATATGTATGGGGGTATTCTCTGTCAAATCGGCCACCCCCCTGCGCATTTAAATTTTTGAGATAAATAAACTTTTTGGGCTTAACATTTTCGTTAATATGTCTACTATTTAATACCGTATGGCGTTTTTATAGCCTGGATTTTCAAAATGGCGGATCATATCTCTCATCTAAGATTTCTGATAAAAATTGTTATATATATATATATATATATATATATATATATATATATATATATATATATATATATATATATATATATATATATGTATATCGGCGATAACCGGCTTGCTCATCGTATTTAAAAAAAGATAAAAGTGATAATTTTCGCAACGAAGTTGAGTAATATGACGCTCTGCCGGAATATCTCTCGAATAGTAAAACCGTAGAAAAACCATATAAGAATATTCCTTTTCATATATTTAAATGGCATTCGAACTACCAAACTATATAATTATGACTGCCAATACAGAAAGAGACATATAATTTTTATTATATTTCTATCTTCGTTGCACATCATTTTGAAGAAAAACAAAGGAGATTCTATTGTTTGTATACGAATAGTAAACAAAACCTTATGAATGAACGAAACAATAAAAAACAAGAAGCCAACCAAACTCTCGTGTGTAGTCGTGTGTCTTGCTGAAAAACTTATATCGCAACGATAAATATCATTGAGTTACACTAGATGGTATGTAAAAGGTGTTCCAATTTAAGGTTAATATTTGAATTTGCCGCCATTTATATTTGTTGTACTAGAGTACAAAAAACATATACCACAATATACTATTGTGAAATCCTCTCCTAAAATGGAGAGATGTACGATTAAACAATGCATATTTATTGTTAAAAATTATTGTTAATTTGGTGAAAGTTATGTCGAAGTTGTAAGAAAATTTGATACAGAATATAGAAAAGAAAATTGTCCGTCAATTGTGCCCATTCGAAAAATTGTGGCAAAATTTGTGGAAACTGAATTGGCAGAGGATGAAAAAAGCAAAATATACCATCTTAGTGGTCGTTCAGAAGAAAATATTGCCGCTGTAAGTGCTAGTGTTAAAGAGATTCCAAAACCATCAATTCGCCATCATTCACAGCAATTACACGTTCCACCAATCACATTCAGAATATTGCACAAAACCTTCTTTTGAAGGCATACAAGATTCAAATAACTCTTTCAGATTGGGCCTAAGCTAATTGGGCCCGACAAAAAAAAACATGAAAATGCGAATTTTTTCAACAAAGTCATCTTTAACAACGAAGCAAATTTTAAACTGATGGATTTGTAAACAAACAATATTGTCGAATCTTGGTTGAAGAAAATCCACGGGAAATAATGGAAAAACTAATGCATGCACAGAAATTGATATTCTGGTGTGGTTTTTAGGCCGGTGGAGTAATCAGACCGTATTTTTTTTAAATGAAGTTGGGATTGCTGTTACTGTAAATGGACCTCGATATCGGAATAAGATGACGAATTTTTTGTTTGACGAATTGGTTGCAATTTTTCAGGGAAATATCCCCTTATTTAAACGTTGCAGAAATGCAGTATTTGCTAAGCAATACATATTTAGAATAGGTACAACAGCATTTTTCGTCAAATGGTCAAATCAGCATAAATAAGTAAATTTGTTAAAAATTTCATTTGGAGATAGTGCTTCAGAATTTTTTTGATTTTTGTGC